>JAJONR010009903.1:0-25657 GCA_029582245.1 Solanum etuberosum
CCCCCCCCCCCCCCCCCCCCCCCCCCCCCCCCCCCCCCCCCCCCCCCCCCCCCCCCCCCCCCCCCCCCCCCCCCCCCCCCCCCCCCCCCCCCCGTCTCTAAATAAGGCAACGTGTAGATCGAGTATTAGGGTATAGAATTAGTAGGCAATTGAGTGTTGTCTTATATGTGGTAAAGTAGGGTTTTAGTCTAGAGTTTATATGTTTTCAACCATAGGCAAGAAAGAAGAGAAGTTGAAAGCTGGTGTGAGGTTAATTTACACAAACATTGTGCAAATATTTGCTCAATTGCTCAACATTATGGACAAAACATTGTTTAACATTATCAATAACTTGTAAAGTTTTACACCATAATTTAATGTTTTCTCATAAAAAATTTAGTTTGCTTAAAAATGATCTTTAGACCATGATTAAATGTTCACAATTTAGGACAAAATATTTTTTAAAAAAAATTACTAATCAATTACCCAAAAAGAAACAATTAGTGAAAATTTCACCTAGTATGAGTGTGTTATTTCAGTAATATGTATAGGCTCATGAGTTAGCTTCTTGGGCTGCAGCCCAAGTTCTTAAGGTTATGCCATATTATGGGCCTAACCAACTAAGACCCATAAAGAGAATGTTCTTTTAGATTTTAGGGGTAAAATATATTTAGGGACATATAGTTCAAAATTGAGTCATTTAAATTTTTGTTAGTCACACTATGTCATCCCCACCCTCAAAGGAAAAAAAGCATAAATTTAATAAGAGAGAAGTATTGAAAACATCCTTAAATTCAGCGTGAATTATTATTAGTTTCATCACCGAACTATTGACTAGCTTAAAAACATCTCTTTACTTGACTAACTTAACTTAAATAAGCTCCCGATCTTACAACATGAGTGAAATACACACCTAAATTCTCGTCAAGTTTATAGGTATTTTCAATACTTCTTTTGGCTATTTATTAAGGCTCCAGACTCCTACAAGAGTTTGAAATCATTTACTATGTCATGTGGAAGATCGGGAGGTGTATCTAAGTTTAATAAGTCAAGTAGATGTGTGGTTTTAAGACTGTCAATAATTCGAAGATAAAACTAATAATTTGAGCCAAATTTAGAAGTGTTTTCAATACTTCTCTAACTATATTACTAGTCTGATTTTATACCATGTAAAAACTTTATAAAAAAATTTCTCTTTTTTTGTAGAATTTTTTTTTCTCTGAATACTAGGTAACAATCTTATCTGAATGTTCTAGCCCCAATTTTCAAGATAGGGACAAGATAAGAGTGTAATAATTCAGTACACATGCCCAAGAAAATAGGAAAACCTTTATCCCTACTGAATATTTGTATCAAAAAATCAGTAGAGTATTGGAATGATTTGTTTTTGACCTAAAACATAAATTTATATAGTAATTATAATTTTATACAAATTAAAATTATTATGAGATATTTGTACAATTGTATAATAATTATGATTAATAAATTATTTAATCAAGATAAATTTAATATAAATATTCGATGCGTATAAATATTTATCAAAAAAAATCTCATAGAAAGATGAAAATATGATAGATTTTCACGTGATAATAAGGGAAGAAAAAGAGGACATGAATGCAGGAACAACAGACAAGTGTTCCAAAATTCATAAATATAATAAAAAAAGTTTTCATGAATTAAAGTCATCTACTTTATTAAGCAATTTAATCCATCAAAAAGTCAAATTAATTAATTAGCATTGGACCACTACTGGTGATAATTAGTGCAGTTGGACACTAGGTAGTTGTACAATTTTATTTTATTTTTAAAATAAAGTTATTAACAAGAGTATATCAAAGTCAACTAGGAAATATAGATGTCATGGTGATACAGAATTGTAACATTGTTGTTCAAATTATAACCTCATATGTGAAGGTCATGATGAAGGATAGGCCGATGAAGACGGATCACAGAAAAAGATTGATATATATTTATGTTGATAAGATTTTAAAGAAAGAATGTATGTGACATCTTAGATAAATTTACATCAGATTGGAGAGTAAAGGTAAGAGCATTAAGTGAACAGTCTATCCGTCCTTTAGTGGTATTATCAGTTATTTTGGAGACAGTTTATTTAGCAATTTTTAGTCTTTATTTATTTGATACGTGCTTTTATAAAACATAACACAAGTTCATAACGTGCACTTTTGAACTCGGTGATGGCATAATCCAAGAAGTCAATCCATGAGGTTTGTAAAGCCAATGCGATAATACCTGTCATGGGCTTAGATCGTGATAAATATTGTATCAGAGCTTGACATTCCGTTAGTACAATGGCGGGGCAAACCTCAACGAGGACGGTGAGTCTTTAAGAGGAAGGTATATGCAATGCCTAAGATGGAGAGTTGGTCGACGAAAATTAGTTAAATTGAATAACACGTGTTATGAACTTGAGTTGTGATTCAACAAATTTGTACCTAACGATGTGATAAAGTCTAAGTCAATATTGATCAGAACAAGAGCTGGTTAAATCGAATAACATGTGTTATAAACTTGAGTTGTGATTCATCAAATTTATACCCAACGATGCGATAAAGTCAAGTCAATACTGATCAGTAGTATGATTCAAACTTGTGCTATTGAAAATTATAGCCTCTTAATTAGACATAAGGTTGTTCACCTGTCATACATATATATGCACTTTTCACTTGTCAAAAAATTAAAGTTACAAAAATGGGACATGACATATTCATAAAACATAACACGATTCATCATGTTTGTGAAAGTCAAGTCAAATATATACATTTAAGTCAAAATTCTAAAATGCAACAGTTTGCTATATATCTCTATCTTCATTAATGTCAAATTAATTGTTATTCAAATGGGAATTGGGAAGATAATAGAAGATGGAAGTTCAATTGAATTTAGTATTTTTAACACGAAATATATAAAATATATATGTTATAAACATTATTAATAGTGCATATGTACATCTTTAAAATTTCAAAATTTAGAACATGGTTGGTTCTTCGTTAAGAATTGAATCTGAAATGTTTATCGTACTCTATTTATAACTATATAAATATATATTACTTGTTTTAGATTTTAAATTTTATTAAAATTATGTGTCTAATCGAAATAATATCCCACGGAGTTTGTAAGCTTCAATATAGAATTTCTTAGGTTCTTATTCTGAATGATTTTGGTAATAAGTGAATTATGTACTACAATCTATATTATACGTAGATGGAGGAGAATTCTTCGCTCTTAATCAGAAATTTAAATTCTGAGCTCGATTATAAATGCAATACACATATTAAGAAGCACTCCCTTCTTAAATAAATCTTATGTGACATGAATTTAAAAATGATAAATTACATTATACGAGACGAGATAGAACAAGTTGAAGTTTTTGCGGATTTTATCCGTACCACTTGTCATCCCTATAGTATACTAAAGCCTAAAGGACAAATTCGTTCTACCAAAACGAGCATGGGTTAAGCACCCAAATTTTGAGACCACAGGTTCTACCTTTTTAACCTAATGGTTTACTATTAATCGAGTGTGGATGAATAAGATTTCTTCACTATTAATTAAAAATTTAGGTTTCAATCCCTACAAATAGTAATACTCGTATTAAATCATAAGAAACAACTCCTTCTTAAATAAATCTTACACATAATACAAATTTGTAAGTCAATCGAGTCAGCATAGCTCTGAATACATGATGATATACTAAAAAAGAGCTTACTAGACCAAAAATTTATAACATTCAAGTATATATATGTAAATCCAATTAAAGATTTATGATACATATAAGCTAATACATGTAAATGAAAAAAAAAACACGACAAAGTATTTTGAGGACAAACAAAATGTTGTTGGATACTTTATGATTCAAGAATTAATTATAAGAATTCAGTACAAGTTGTACTGTACAAAGTGTACACTTTTTTTTTATTATTATATAGTTTTTTTCCCCTTTATTTTATTAATTTATTTTTATGAGGAAGTAGAGGAGGTAGCTGCATCCAAAGGATGAGGCTGTATTTGTATCTATCAACTGAATATGAATCTTCATAGCAATAGCAAATAAACAAAAATAATCTTAAAAAATTGACAGAACAATGTGTTGTCTTAATCAACCTTTCATTAATTGCCTTGCGGACTTCTTTTACATGTCAGAATATTTTATAAACTAAATATTAAAATAAAATTACAAAAGAAAAAGAAAAAGAATCCCTCTTACTATATGTTATACACTAATAAATTACCTTCTCCTTTTCTTTAAGGAAAAAATAAAATGAATCATACCCTTTGTGGTGTAATATCTCTAGGTAATATGGGAACTCTTTGTATTTACAATTTGAGGTCCTCAACTTATGTGCTTGTCTAGGTCTTGGTCGTGCCTTTTAGACTGATCAAGCTCGTGTAATGCTTGGTCGTGCTTTTTGGACTGATCAACCTCGTATGATGCTTGTTTTGTCCTTGATCATGCCTCTTGGACTGATCAACCTCGTGCGATGCTTGTTGTCCTAATGTTGATTGTGACTTTTAGACTGATCAAGCTTGTATGGTATCTATCTTAGTTTGTCCTGTCTTTTAGACTGGTAAAGCTCATGTGAGATCCCAAACTTATTTTTGTATAATATTTGTATTTTTATTTTTTTTTAGGAAAAACCACAATTTTGTTTTAAAAAAAAAAATTGATCTCAAATGGTTGTTAGGCTTATGTTTTGAGAGAGAGCTTAATGGGTAAACCATTTTGGGGAAGAGCAAATGGCCCATACTGAATTCCATTTTGTGGGCCCACCATAGACCACCTATCATAAAATGAACAAAAAAAGAAATTTAGAATAATAATATTTGACATACTATTTTTAGGATTTTATTTTTATTTTTTTTAGATTTTTTCAGTTGTGTTACTGACCTGTACTTTGTGGTCAGATGATGTACAAGGATCAAAATCTCCAGCTTGGCTAATTCATTCCCTGGACATGAGTGGACCCCATTGCCAAATGGCATGAAAGTATTGGGTTTTGGTGACACCTATTATATATATATATCACATAAAAGATTAGAAAAAACTAGTAAAATAATTAATAAACATTTTACAATTTATTTATTTTTACCTCAAATCTTGAAGGATCAAATTTGTCTGGTTGAGGAAAATTTTCTGGACTATGATGAATATTCCTAAAGAGTGGTAATACTTTCCATCCTTTAGGTATTAAATAACCTGAAAAGAAATCATCACAAAATTACAAAAAAATAATTAATAAAATATCTAAATTGGAATATGATGTTTTAAATGTATCAAAATTCACCTTCAAATTCAACATCTTCAACAGCTTCTCTAAATGTGAATGATAAAATTGAAGCAACTCTAAGTGTTTCTTGAATAACTCTTGTTGTCATTGGCATTTGTCTTGTATCTTGCCAATTTAGAACTTTTTCTTCACCATTCACCTCTTTGGTTCTCATTATATTCTCTTGTTCTTCCTGTAAAATTCACAAAAAATATAATTAGATTTCATTATGTTGGTCGGACTTTTCAAAAATAAGAGTGGAATTTTCTTGCAAGTGTATGAGATCTTACTGTGACAGCTTGTAGGACACTAGTATTTTCTCCAAGGTATTTGAGGATCCATGTAAGTACACTAGCAGTAGTGTCTCGAGCTGCAAAAATGACTCCGATTACATTATCTGCAATTTGTTCGTCAGTGAGTCCTTCTTTATCTCCCATGAATGACCCGAGTAAATCGCTATGGTCAATCTTCATTTCTCGTCTAGTCGAGATGATTTTGGCAACAATTTTAGCTAGTTCTTTCCTCGCTTTCATTGCTTTGTTGAAGAGTGTACCGGGGAGATTAATTGGCATCGAATTGTACCCTTTTTCGAGAATGTAGTAACACTTCTTGAGTTCCTCTCTATAGACAAATTCATCTTTGCCAAATATTGAAATCAATGCCACATTGAATGTATACTGCAAAAAAGTCGAAAAAAAAGTTTAGTAAAACAGAGGGTGGGGGGGGGGGGGACTCTGTTTTCCCCTGTTTTTTTGGTAAGTTGGGAACATACTGTTTTCATTTCTTGATAAGTGTTGATCAATCTTCCTTCGAATGATTCGAGTGATGTTATGGCGATGGATTCAATATCGGGGATGATGTTTCTGATCGAATCGGGCTTGAAAGCCTGGAGGACTAATTTTCTCAATTTGGCATGGTAATCACCTTGATGAAAGAAAATTGCTTGTTTTCCTAACATTCTTTCTTTGCTAGCAGGAAATGTAGGCTTAAACAAATTAGCCCTTGTGACCAAAACTTGTTTAGCTGCCTCTGGACTTGATATCATTACACAAGGACAACCCAATATGTAAGTCTTGAATATTGAACCATACCTATAACAAACAAAAAAAGAGACAAAACAACCAAACCCCATTTTTCATTAGTAACTTGAAATCAAGAAAACCAAGAGAAAAGTCAAGAAAGTGAATGAGTTTTATACTTACTTTTTAACTTTGGAAGCAAAGAAAACATTGGGATTTTGTGAGTAAAGTTGGAAGGTTTCTCCAATATAAGGTAAACCTAAAGTACCAGGAGGAAGTGGCAATTTCTTGGAAGCAAAAGCCAACAACTTGAAGATTGAATGGATTAGAAGAAGAGTGAAAGAAATGAAAGTAAACAAACACAACATAGAAACAAATTCCATGTTTAAAACAAGAACCAAAAGTAGGTACTTCAAGTGTTGTTTGTTGCTAGTAAGGTGTACCTAGTTTTAAACTTAAGATGGTTTGATGAATGAAATAAAGCACAAAGGGTGTATATATAGGTAAAGTAGAGGCAATAATATCATAGGGTGGGGTGAGGTGGGGTGGTGGGGGTCCTTTAACATACAGCTTGAATCAAACACACGGAATCTCCCTCCAGCTCATGTTTTTGTTTATATATACAAAAACAGAAGAGAAAGAGAGAGGAAAGTAGATGGTGTGTGGGGCACGTGTAAGTCTTGGATATATGTACCAACATGAGTTTGTGGTGCGGTGGTGGCGGCACTACTTCACCTCTAATCAGCGGTCTCGGGTTTAAGTCATGGATACAAAGAAAATCCTATTGAGAGTGTCATCCTCGAATGAGCCCTGCAGTGCACGATCCAAATTTAGTTGAAGCTCCAATGCGGACTCCGAATACCGAATGAAAAACAAAAACAAAAAAATGTTTTGGATATATGTAAAGAGAGTGTGTGAGTGAAATAGGGTAGGTGTAGAGCTAGAATTCCGCTTATGAGTTCAACAATATTCAGTAATTGTGATCCAACTTCTTATATTATATCATCTTAAGTATATCAATTAAATATGTCCGAGATGAATTTAGGATTTCTAAAACATGGACGCACTACAAAAAGAAAAATGGAAACAAAGTATCGAGTAAAATTGATCCCGCTAGTTCGTTAGTTAAATAACGCAACATCCAATCAAGTGTATCAGTTAACTTTCTTATAGCATGAGCGCCAACAAGTAATATGAAATCAATTTTAGAAATTATATACATAAAATATCTAATTTTACAAACAAAAAAAAACATGTTTACATGCCCTGTTTTTAACTTATAAATTCGCCACCAAAACAAGTAAAATTAAAATTAAAATTTATGAATTTCAAAATCTGACTTCGCGCTTAGATGTAAGATTAAGTGGGTTGGGTGGGGTATAAAGTACAAGTTGGGGGTAGGGGAGTAGTTGGTTGACTTCATAGACTTTCAATTGACATATTATGAAAGGGCAAACAAGGGAAAAGGGTATAGAGGGGATGAACTTACAATCCGTACCATCGTATAGGAATTTAAAACAATGATTAGTGAAGGGAATCAATAAAAAAAAATTATAAAAATAATTTATAAAAAAATTAGTATATTATTTTATTTTAAAATAAAATAAAAAGAAAGAATACACCTAGAGACTATTTTATATGAGGGGGTTTGAACCTCTTTTTCTTAGGTGAGTTTAATTATTTGTTATACTTACTAAAAATAATAGTTATTTCAAAATATCTTTGCTGTTTTAGAAAATCAACAAGGAATTAATTAGATTTTTTAAACCATTTAATCCTTAGCATTGATAGAGAGTATTTATTGAAAAAAGAATAATATGATGAAAAGATAAAAGTAAAGGCTGAATAGTCAAATTAATAGAAAAATTGAGGTGGATCATATTAGATGGACTAGATTATGATCCGTTATCTAATTCATTTTGATTTAAGTAAAGTTTAAACATATTAATTTAATGTTAATATTAAATACTTAATATATGAAAATAAAACTTGTTTTTGTTTATGTTGCCAAGTGTTAGGTTAAAAATTTATCAAATTAAAGTTTGACCTCACTATCTTTCTTCTACATGGATTGATTTTGGAACTTGACAAAATCCCATCCAATATGTTGCTGAAATCATATATTTAATTTTAATTACTATAAATAGAAAGAATTATCCAATATTTGTTGAATTCAATACAGTAAAGTCATAAAGTGACCTCAACAAGGAACTACCTTAATATTACTAAAAAAATCTTACACTATTAATTCTATTATATTGTATATGGACTATTGTATTTAGCAAAAAGGGCAAATTTGGAATTGAACTTTGAAACTTTATTTTATTACTTTAAAAATATGCATGACTTTTTTTTTAATAATACCAAATATATATATTTATTTATTTTTTGGTTAGGTTCATAGTACCATTTTGTTATGGTGTTTATGGACAATTTCCAAAGAAAGACACTAGTCCATTACAATTAGAAGTTCTATGGTCGACCTATGTTGGTTTTTAGCAAAAATAATTTAGCAATAGAGAAAGGCTGAGAGAAAAATAGTGGTTATAATCAAAGTTAGGGGTGTTCAACAGGTCGGTTATTGGTTAAAATTAAAATCAAACCAATTTAATAGGTTTTTAAATTATTAAAATCAAATCAAATATTATATATATTTATCGGTTTGATTGTTATCAGTTTCGATTATGTTATCCGCGGATCAATTATTAACCATACATAAAAATAGAAAAAACGATTCATTCAAAAGGGTAAAAGAAGACAACAATTCATTCAAAAAGAAATATAGTTAAAACGATTGACATTACGTAACTTTCGATCACTGAGTTTACTGTGAATAATGCTTCAAAATTCACCAATTTGTCCTATAAGGAACTAAGGAAGAGACAATGGCATTCCTAGTTTCACCAAGAATTACCATGGACACTCATATACATGAAATCAATAAGAAATATTCTCGTCTTGAAAGTTTTTGCTTTCATAAATAAATTATAAATCAATTTTGATGAAAACATATATAATATAGTTAAAATTATTTATAAAAATAATATATTATGTATGTATAATCATAAAATATATGTATATAATTTGTCGGTTTGGTTAAGTTGTTTCTTTGAATTTTGTGAACAAAACCAAAATCAAACCAAATATTATCGATTTTTAAAAAATTAAAATCAAACCAAACCCAAATAAAATCGATTTGATTCAATTTTTCAATTTGGATGGATTGTTATCTAAACCATCAAAACCCCTTATCAAAGAAATTATTTTATTAATTTTGTTTAGCTTTACATTTATAGGAAATTTGCAATAATAAGAATAGTAAAAAGATAATTATTAATTATTATTAAGAATGTCTTTAGAGAATCACATTTTCAACTAACTAATTACTATAAAAATAGAAATAACTATCAAACTATTAACTAGGATTACCCAAAAAATCTAAAGCAATTGCAATCCCAAATCATAATTTTAACCTTCCTAATTATTTTAGGAACTGAATTTTTTTTATTTGTCTAGAATTGACTTAGTGAATAAATATGTCAAATTCATCTTTGATATTTTTTAAATTTCAACTCTTCATTATTAATGACATCATTCTCGAATTTGGCCTTCTTGTTTTTTATAGACATGAATTCTTTAAAAAAACACCAACTTATATATGTCATATGATTTGTACAACTTCCATCAATTATTAAAAAAAGTCAAATTTCTTGATTGAAAAATATATTGCCACAAATAAGTGATATTTTTCTTTTTTATTAAAGACTTAGATATCTGCTCTATATCTTTTAGACTTATTTTTACAAATTACGACTTCATAATCAAGTTGGTTGCATATCTTATACTGTGCATCCCTCGTACCAAACAAGCCCGAAAAGTCAAGCTTAAATCTTTAAAATATTAAAGTCTCTCCAATCCAAGATAACGTTTTTCAATGATATTCTTAGTCACGCACGTAGGACTCATATATCTACTTGTTCAACTTTATACAAGTTTAAATGTCTATTTATGCATACTCAAAATTGGAGAACATAAATATGAAATGAGGTCAAATGTATCTACTTGTTTAACTTTATACAAGTTTAAGTGTCTATTTATGCATACTCAAAATTGGAGAACATAAATATGAAATGAGGTCAAGTTAAAAAATACAAAATTCATAAAATTAAAATTTCTAACACTGCTTTTACATAAAACACCATATAATATGAACTGATGGTGAAAATTAATGTTGGAAAATCAAGATTAATCACGGCCTTTAGAAAACAAGAAGAACCATCATGAATAAAGTGTTTCTTAACTGCTTACTTTGTAAATTTACAATTATACTTTATAGAATTTCTCACTTTTCAATCTTATAAGCATGAGCTAACAACTTTGATTTTTCTACAACTTCTTGTTTCACCTAAACTTCTTTGTTTTTTGCTTATTAAAATAAAGTAAGAATATGTTTGGTACGAAGAAAAATATTTTCAATTGCCATTTATCAATTTTATCTTCGAGAATAATCACTATTCGTAAAAATAACAATTGAGCTTTAAGATTTTGGTTGATCATTGTCGGGGTGGATTTAGTGTGTAAATTACAGATTCGATGAACTCAATAATTTTGATCTGAACTAAATATTGTACTTGTCTTAAGAACAAGGGGGCAAAGCTATATAGGACCATCCGAATTCTATTCAATAAAAAATAACATTATATATAAGGTTAAATTATTTTTATGTATATATAAAAGAAGTATGCTAAATTTCCTTGATTTCTTGATGTATTTATTTCTTTATATTTATAAAATTTATTAACAAAATTTTTGACTTCGTCACCGCGAAATATTGCATGTAACTAGTAGTATGTGTTTATCACATGTAATTACTGTTTTCAGTACTTAACAAGTATCGTGAACAAACAACTGAAAGTACACTAAAATATCTTCAATAATTCAAAATGTGTCAAATATGAAGAACAAAAAAAATGTTAATGCCATTTTGCATTCAATACAAAAAGGCAGTCAAAACTCAAAAATCACCATTTATTTAATTCATTAAAAACACACAAAAAATGTCTTCTCAGCCAAAATTCTACAAATCTTTTGAAAAATAATCCTCCTACGTCTCATTTTGGTCAATCATTTTACAAAAAATAGTTGTTTCATATTAGCTGTCCACCTTACTAAATCAAGAAATATTAATTAATTTTTTTCTATATTACACTTGCAATTAATTTTTTTTAAAAAAGTGTTCACATTTATTTATAAAATTCAGAAGAAGCTTTTTAAGGAGTGAATTAGTAAAATTATCTTCTTATTTATGATTTTTTAATATGTGTGTAAAAAAAAAAAAATCAACTAATATGAAATGGAGAGAATACTATCTATATAATGGGTTGGAGAGGTTTATTGTTTTTTCCTGACGGGGTAAAATTTTATCTTGTGTTATTTACTTCTTCCTAGTATTTTTCTTTTACGCTTTTAAAAAAATATATCTTAAAATATAATCTCTGATTATTTGCATTTTTGCCTCTATTTTGTCATAGATTTTAACTTTTTTCCCCTCAAGAGAAACAACTTTTTAAGGGGAATTAGTTTATAGTTTTTCGCATTATGTAATATTCTATAAGTTATTCGCTGCGTTCTTAAAAAAACGTATTCTCCAGAAGTTCAAAAATTAAAAATCAGCCTATTTAATAGACAAATTATGCAATTAAATATATAATCTTCCTTCATTAAATATTTACTCTATTGAAATGTTCATAGTCTTAAAAAATAATAATTATTAAGAACAAATAAAAATAAAAATTTGTTTTATTTTAAATTTCTAACTTAACAAATAAACTGAGACAACTATTTAAGTGGCCTTTCTTTCTTCTATCATGTTATAGTAAGGTTCATGATCGCATCAATATTTGTTGCCCCCCCCCCCCCCCCCAGGTCTACCCAAGACAAATTTTATTACTATTCAGTAAACTCCGACTCAAGAGCAAGAAGGAAGTAATATATACTTAAGTTATGGGGAAATATTGTTATAATAAGTAAATAATCAATATCCACATATTATTATTCATCATATAATATTTCCCATATTACTATTTGTTGCATAAATACATATAGCCCCTAAACCAAATCATGAACTCCTAAGAGTTACACTAATTAATAAAGGCAGATTGGCCACAATGTCATAGTGTCATGACAATTTTTGCCTTGACCAAATCTGTCTATTGTGTCTGTGGTAGAATTATTCGTTAATGATTGACCAAATTTGATAGATTCATCTTCCTAAAAGAAAAAACGAAAATTGAATCTATTAGTGCAATGACAGGACACAACAACAGTGGCGAAATCATGATCTTTATTAAAAGGGTTCAAAATATAAAAAGATAAACATATATAGAAGTTAAGCGATTCAATACCTATTATATATATGTTAAAGATAGTTTTTCAACATTTCGATGAATGTACCCCTTCCGGCTATCTCCATCCATAGACATATATATAACAACACTGTTTACGTAAAATCCTACTTACGATATTCAAGTTAAATTTAATGTAACCAGACATGTTGTGGGGAAAACAATAGGAGCCGTACAAGTACAAAAAATGGACAAACATTAAAAGAGGCCAACTGTTAGAGGGTACACGTGGCTCCAGAAACTTAGATCATAATCTTCTGTGGATTCTATTGTTAGTTATGTGTGGGTTCATTAGCATTTGGTCAAGATTCACTTCTATTTTACTTTTCAATTTTAATGAATTTTGCTGACCAAATCTTTTTTGGAGGTTATGTAGTTAGTTGAGATATACATGGATCATTATCTTTTTGGTTGTTGAATGAAGTAAAGACCCCTATGATCATCAAAATAGTTCTCTTTCCCTCATGATTGTAGATAAATAACTACTAAAAAAAAAATATAAAGTAGCTATGGATTAAATTCGTAACTAAATAATAAAATTCATCGTTAATGTCTACAAGAAAAGAATAATAACAATAACAAAATAGTAAGATAACTAAAACACAATAAATAATATATGAGGATAGCTAGATATTAAAATAAAGATTTTACAAGAATATAACTAGTAATGCGACAAACACCAACAAGCCTAAATTCTTGAAAAGTAAGACAAATTTCACTGCCTACTAACCTTCTATGTTAATACATGACTTCCACACCCTCTCATCTAATAAGGTCATGTCCTTGTTGGTTCGAAAGAATTAGGGCATCATGCGGAAGCTTACAATTGCAAATCAAGACAGTGATAAATTAGATGACAAAAACTTGTACTAAAAACATAATATTATTATATGGTTTGGTCAAGAGACCTACATATTATAAAACTAAAATTAAAAGGAATAAACTTTATTGGGAGAATAAGAGACCTACATATTATAAAACTAAAATGAATTTTGGACTCCAATGTTTGTCTCTACACCTCCAACCTAGCATTATTTATTGCGTGTCTCATCAATCACAATTCTATCAAACATAAATAATAAACACCATGACACCTCATCTTGAATATACCGTTGTCACGCCCCGAGCCTATACCCCGGACGTGGCTGGCACTCGAGAACCATTGCTTACCCCAAGCAAACCCTTGGCCTGGCTTACTACTCAGCGGAAGACTTAAAACATTAACAACATGAATCAAATGCACTTAACTCAACTTGATAAACTCATGAAAATACATAGAATGTTGTAAAGGAAACATTCACTAGCCAATAAGGCAAACTCAAGTCTCGACATAACAGAATGAAAATGTAAAGACAAATGAACTACTAATTGTCTATGAAGCCTCTAACAACTGAGATGGACGTCGAGACAAGACCCATGACATCCTAATGAAATAACTATAAAGCAGTAAAAAGGGGTTCTCCGAAAGCAATGAGGCTCACCAACTAACTCTGAGTGTTCAAATGGATTAACGAGGCGCTGGATGCTGATCCTGGTTACCTGTATCTGCATCATAAAATGATGCAGGCCAAATGACATCAGTAAATTGAATGTACGAGCATGCGAGAGGAAAACTAACACGACATAAGCTTGAAATGAATCTGAAAAGAACACTTACCTTAGCTTTACTCAACTCATGGATACTCAACTCAAATGCAAAATAAAACAACAGTAAATGTGCAGTTTATATAAAGCATTTAAAGAGGGACAACAACTCAAGTTGCTCATTTAGTAAAGTAATATAATTATGTGGGAGTTTCTCTAACCGACAACCATCACTTTGACCTAATGTGATGATACAACGTCTCGCCTACGCTGCCAGAACTTTCCTATAACTTGTCATGATATAGAACGCCTCAACTAAGTGGATCCACTAGTCTATGCTAAAAAGCACTAATGAATCATCTAAAAAGTATGACCCTTTCTAACCACGTTGGCTACATGGTTTATGAAGACTTGAGTTATTGTGAACTCGTCCCCATATCGGTGCTCAATACTACTCCCAAAATATACTCAGCTCATATGTTTAAAAATAAAACTCTTTATGTGGTTTGAGATAATTACTCAAAAACTAGCTCAAAGGTTGTCTTGGAAATCGGTGTTTCCTCTCTTGTTTAAATGTGAAAACATTTACTCTTTTGGGAATACATAGTCCCGATATACTCTTTTGAAGAAAAGAACTTTGATCTTTACTCTTTACTCAACTCAAAACTCAAGTCTTAAAAAAAAGTTAAACGTTTGCAAAAGACTTTTGAAATGACTCTAAGAACTCTCTAGACTTGACTCTTAACTTTTCATGTTTTTGAATTTATGGATTCAAGGATCATAATTTGTGATAGGAAAGATCTCGTGATGTTTAAGAGTGTTTTTAGATAGTTAAACATGAGAAACAATCAAGAGATCACTGTCTGGAAGCAAGTCCGCGACGTGGAGATGCATTTAATTATTTGATCGCGAAATAAATTTTGAGGCAGAACGGTTTGTGACCACTCCGCGATGCGAAGAAGAATTCCCCAATTCTGAGGAACAGGTCCGCGACGCGGAGGTGGTACCCAAATTCCCCCGATTTTTTCCTTCTTTGTTTTCCAACCCCAATTCGCCTAAACCCGACTACTTATCTCAAATTCTCTTTAGATCCAGATACCCAATTCATGAACATAAGAATCAAATCAAATATTACTCTAAAATCGACGTGATTCCATCAAGAACTCAACAATCCCATCAACTATCAAGAACTAAAGCCAATTTCAAGAACATATATCAAGAACATCAAACTTCTACCTTTTTAGGACGAATTCACGCTGAACTAAACATGTTTGGTGCGTGGGTGAACGAACCTAATGCTGTGAAAGTCTCACATACCTCGTAGGGATCACCCCTTGACGAAATCCACAAGCAATCCTTCAATAACTTGGCAATTCCTTGCTTCTTCTTCTCTTTTCTCCTCTCTTTTCTCTTCTCTCAAAACCCTAACTCAATTTTTAATAGCGTAAACTGAATTCCATCAGTAGAGACCCCAACTTAATTACCAAAAATGAATTTAATAAATTGGGTAGTGAAAAGACCACAATACCCCTCTAAAATCTGGTTTTGACTTTCCTTATCTAGACAATCCAACTTCCAATGGGCATATATCCCTTATACGAACTTGAAATCGCACAAACTCGATGGCGTTGGAAAGATAATTCAAAGATATTTCCTACGGTATCTTGTATCACACCTAACTCATCCTAAGCTAGGAGTTATTGTCGTTTGAAGTTGACCAAAAATCCATACTTAACATAACTTAACCAATTTTCCAGATTTTTCATTCTTTCTAAAAATGACTCTTTCTAATTCTAGTTCTTTCACTTAGCAAGATGTTACAACCACATCAATTCATTCATTACTAAGCCAAATAAAAATGGGCTGAGAACTAATCCCTAGTGCAACTCCATCTCAAATGGAAAGTGCTCCAAGTCTCATTTGATCATTCTAACTTGAATCTTGTCTTCACATACATGTAACTTTATCGCTCAAATGTAAGCCACCGGTACACCTCTGATGAGACCTGTCAAAACTTTCCAATAGATTTTGATGATGATAATATGAACCAAATTCACAAGAATGTACCAGACATAAAATAAA
This sequence comes from Solanum etuberosum, assembly GCA_029582245.1. Taxonomy (NCBI): domain Eukaryota; kingdom Viridiplantae; phylum Streptophyta; class Magnoliopsida; order Solanales; family Solanaceae; genus Solanum; species Solanum etuberosum. The sequence goes on from JAJONR010009903.1 coordinate 16,357, forward strand.
AAGAGCGGAAAAAGATCGCACAAACATATATACAATAGGAAACATATTTAAAACAGCAATCCAAGTCAAATAAGGAAAAGAATAAAATACAGATGAATCCTATGCGGAAAGGGAAGGAGATAAACAAGTCTTATAATAAGAAAGATTATTTTTCTAGGAAAAATGAATTTCTTTCCTTATAAAAGTTGACTAAGGCTGAATCCACATCTATAAAAGGGTGAAGTCAAAGAAGGAAAAATTGACTTTTGCAATAACAAATTGAGAGAATTTTCAGCAAAGGCAGAGTGACTCAGAGAGATTAAAAGGCGAGAAGAAAGAAAAACTAGAGTTAGGTTTTCTTTCTAAAGGGTAGTTGCATTGTTTCGTCTTAGAAGCAGTGCTTAGGAATTAGTGTTCCGAGAGAGTTTCGAGAGAATTGTAACACAAAATGGATTTGGCTTCTTGGAGTGTAGAGTCTTCGATTATAATTAATCGATAGAGATTAAAGGTACTAGAGTTAGTTCCTTGATTATTGAGTTGTAATCTTGAATTGTTCTGGAAGGTAGTAAAATTACTGTGGTGTGGTTTTTCACTTCCTTGAGCGAGGAAGGTTTTCATGATAAAATCTTTGTTTATTATTTTGTGTCTTTATTTAGGCAAACTAGTCTTGTATAGGGGGTAAGGTTCCTTAAACCTCTAGCCTCTAGGCATCTCTAGAGGACTTCTATCACGACTTTGTTACAGGTCTATTCAAGGTCAATAAACATTATATGTAAGTCCCTCTTTGATTCTTATATTCTACATTAATCCCCTTGCATGATTGATGACTTCTGTAATTGATCGTCCTGACATGAATATGAACTGATTCTGAAAAATGGACAGACCTATTCTAAACCTTATCTCCACCACCTCTCTCAAACTTTTATTGTGTAACTTAGAAGCTTGATACACATGTAATTGTTACAGTTGAATATCACTCTTATTCTTGTACAACAAAATTATTATACTCCACACTTATTCTTCAAGTATGTTTACCGTCTCAAAAATGACATTAAACAATCTAGCTAACAACTTCATATATATTTTCTAGTTGTGCTCTTATAAAACGTCAATGGAATCTCATCTACTCTAGTCTTTGATCTTTTCTCTTGCTCATCCTACTATTAGCGCATTTCATGTTCTCAATTTGTATACTTCTACAATACCTGAAAATCAAAATCATTAGGTCTCTCAAAGTGCTCCAAATCACCCAACACATTGTTTATGTCCCTTCTTCATTTAAGAGTTTAGGAAGTATGCTTGTTATCTTTGCTTAGTGAGTGTCTCTTCCACCAATATCTTGTCTTCCTCATCCTTGATGCACTTCACATAATCTAGGTCTCTGGGCTTCTTTTTTCTCGCCTTCACAAGCCTATACAATTTCTTAAATCATCCTTTGTCCCATAGTTCAATATACAATCGTTAATTCAAAAATGGTCATATTTGTTTTCGTAACCACTAACTTAGCCTCAATCTTCGTCGCCTTATAACTTTTCTTATTCATCTGCTTATCCTCCTCGTCTGTGTACTCCACCAATTTTGCATAAACAACCTTCTTTGCTTTCACTTTGTCTTGGACTTCTCCATTCCATTATCAATCACCTAGAGGACCACCAAAGTTACCCCTCGATACCTCTAGCACCTCACTAGCTTAGTTGCTTCCATAATGCAACTAGTTATGTTATCTCACATGTTGTCTGCATCCCCACTACTTCTCCAATCCTCCATCGCCATAACTTCCCAAGCTCAAGTATTGAGTTGCATTTTACTATATTTATTGAGTCGTTTAAATCATTAGTAACTATATCATCATGTACATATTTGTGAATATTTCATCACTCCTCTGGTATTCTCGAAAAAAAGAGTTAATATAATATGATGACTTCTTTTATTACAAAATATAAACTTGTGAGTCACTTTTTATATTTAAAAATTTTGAAATCATGATTTGAAATTCTCAAATCAAGCTTTTTGAAGAATTTGAGATTTCATCTCATGATTTGAAATCACATATCTAAACATTAATTTGATCTCATAATTTCAAATCATGAGATAAAATTGCATATTCAATCATCTATCTTGAACTTTAAAAGAAGTCACTATATACTGTACCATTATTTCCATACGGCTATAAGTGGGGTTTCTGGCCCTTAACAAAAAAACAACAAAACCCCATAATTCATTTCCCAATATAGCATCAACTTGAGTGGTTCTAGGAAGTTAAAGAAAAAACACTAAAGGAACTCATAAAGTTTTGATGTGAGAAAGATACCTGTCATCAAACCAATTAGTTTTATTAATTATGATGTCTTGGAAGAATGGGGTGGAGGAGAAAAGTCATAGTTAGGAATGAAATGGTAACTCACTTAGTAATTCACGTGTAATATAATTGAAAAATTGAATCCATATCCCTTTCCTCTGTGAAAAAAAATAATCCTAACTAGCTTCAAATATGTGCTACAACATTGTTCTTGGCCACATGCTTTGCTCTAACACATTGTTCAGTAATAACTTTAGTCTAAATATCTAAATGAACATAGTATGATGTGTGTTTCGTAAACAAACTCAAAAGATATTTAATCTAATACATTATCCATACCCTAATTCATTTAGAAATTTGGAGTAGCTATCTTTTGAAGTTAGATTATGTATGGCTTGTTTGAAACTTTAATTTATCGTTAGTTTTGAATTTGACTAGAACTTAAACTATTTGTCTTATTGAAGTCAACAACAACAAATATTAATTAATATTCCATTGGACAAAGTCAATGATAATAAAATCAAGGGGCCTCCATAACCATATTGTTTAAACTGATATAATGTATAGATAGATTTATATGAAGTCAAACTATTGAAAAGTTACAAACATCTCAATCAAAAGTTCATAAATTGTTGTAAGAGCCAACAAAACAACTTTCTAGTTTTCAATTGCGCCCCACAAATCCTTTAGAAAGGTATTGCATGAAACAATTAAATATTAGTAGTATTAAATTATACAACCGTCAATTGATGAATAGTAATTCAACGCAAATTTTATTAGATCTATTATTTAGGTTACATTTGCTATCAATGCTTTGGCATGAAAAAATTGAAAAGGTGATTAGATATGATATGATATAATTTCAGTTGATTAAGGATAAAATTTGAAAGAGGTGATTAAATAAAATATCATATAACATAACTTCAGCTAATTAAGAACATAATTCAAAAGAAGCGATTAAACAAGACATGATATAACTTCAACTGTCTGAGGACAAAATTTGAAAAAAGACGATTAAACAGGACATGATATAATTTCAGTTGACTGAAGACATGGCTTTGAGTAGAAAGATATATGTGAAAGTAAAACAATAAGATAAAAAATTAGTAGGTAACTAAGTATTCACTTCATGTGGAAGAGACATAGGACTAGCCTCCTTCTACCCTCTTTTCCTATTTAGTAATATTATTTAGTTATTTAGTAAAAAAATTATTTTTGGAGGACCCCATAATTTTAATTCAATAATAAATTTGACAATAGCTATAATAATAAAATAAACTCCTTCAATACAAAACCATATCCTTTTATCACAAAAGTCATACTATAAATAATAATTAAAAAATTGAAACAGTTAGCTTGCTACAACTTGAAAACATAAGTGCATGCATGTTAATTCTATAGTTAACTTTATTTGTTTACTCAATCATTCACTTCACACTCTTAGTATTCAATCACGCGTGAAGACCCTACACCTAAAAGTAGCTTTTGTCTTTTGAACATTTTCACCTAGGGGTATGGTTGTGTGGGGTCATTTATAAATTTCACTACATTGGAATTTTCATGAAATTCGTCGCTAATTTGCTCGTAATTAATAGAAGTTTTTGATAATTTATCGCTAATTTTTATTCTTATGAAGATATTTGAAGGCTAAAGATGTATACATAGATTATAATATTATACTGTTCAAGTTCTAGGTCCCCCTTTGACTTAATACTTTAGTTTATACTATTATAGCAAGTTGGTTAGTTGTTAGCAATTAACATACATACTTAATTAGATGGCTATTAACTCTAGCTTTATGCAATACTAATAATTTAATTAGTAGCTAATAGAGTATAAGAGATACAACAAGGATGAAAACAATGAACATATATTGTAGTACTAGTGAAGTAGATTCTAGTGGAGCCAAATGTTTCAACCACCTTTTCATTAAACTATTGTTAAAGCAATTTATTTAGAGTGATTTTGTTTTGTTTCCTCTCGATGTTCGGTGTCCATATTAAAGTCCGATTATTTCGGATTCGCACCGCATAGGCCCCATTCGGGCGGGGGGAGCGCTCCTTATCAAAGACTTTTCCATATTCAGGTTCAAACCCAAGACATCTGATTAAGAAAAACAGTCTCATCCGCTGCACCACCTCCATCGGAGGTAATTTATTTAGAGTGATGTTGAAAGGGACATTGCCAATTTGCAAAGTATATTATATAGTATTCTTTGGAACTAAATGGAGTGAAGGATTTGTGATAGAAACAATCAAGATCCTTCCTATTCCATATTGGAAATGACAAGGCGATCCCTTTTAGAGGATTTAGTAAATATTATTTCAAGATTCTTTCTTCCAAACAACAAAAAGGCAATTCCTTTTATTGGAAGGAGACACTTGGTCACTTTTATGTCTTATAAAACAAAATAAGCAATATAATTGTCCTCATATGCAATTTTTATTTTTTTTATTTTTTGATAGGGATGGCTTTTGTATATCCAATCATATAGTATGTATATTTTTTGGACAAAATTTCAAAGCCCATTACCCCATACCCCATATTTATTAAAGAGCAACAAAGTTTCCTAGAAGATGAGGCATATATGTATAAGATAATCATTGCTTTCTAATTAAAGAATGTCAATTTGATAGTGTACCAATTTGACTACATCTTTATGAATTTTTTCCTTTTTCTATGACCCAAAGGTCTTCTTTTTTTAATCTAAATTCTAGTGCATTCTTGCGCGTCCCTTATGCTATAAATAAATATAGCATATAAATAATAAATCATAAAAAAGAACACACTCAAGTTTAATGCATATATATTATTACATTACACTTTTTAGTATATTTGTGTTTCAAACTAATTGAGGCTATTGTTATCACATAATGAATTATGTCGATCAATGTAAGTGGACGTAATGGCGTTGAGTTAGTTGTTAGGTATAAATATGACAATTAACCTATCCTTCTGGAGTGAAGAATTGTCACCCTATAGTTGGGTGCTTTTAATTTGGTTTAGAGTCGAGCGATGGAGCTAATGATCCCGCCGTTAATAAGAAGCAAGTAATTCTATAGCTCTAAACTAAAGGAGCGGGTCAAGTTCATTCAGCTTGAGAGATAAATTACGTGGTTGAGCCGCCAATCCATCAAATATCGTAGTTTGTCCTTAAGAGTAGGAGGTTCCTTGTGTAAAACTTAGCTATTGAAGCACACGCCTCAATCACCCAACATGTGTGAATTGAATGAACTTAAAAGTACAACCAGCTTAAGTTGGTTGTTCACTGATTTTTTAGTGTTCGGTCATTTCTAGGAAATTCTAAAGGACATATTCGTTGTCGATTTTGGATTCTGATGGAAGATACTGCTTAAATTATACACCAAGTATACACGTAATTCTACTATAGCATGCACAATTTAGCTCTGAACTCCCCGAGGTATTTTCGGCACGCGGAAGATCTGCTGAGAGTTTGTCTCGGTAGGGAACTATACGATCTTTTCCTTTATTGTATCAAATTAATAAAAATAAGAGGTTTGTACTACGACCTCCTATTGTTTAATCTAATATTGACCAGAGACGAACCCCCACTTCTATAGATTCTTGATTTGACCTCCCGTAGTAAGAAAGCAGAGTGGGCCAATTTCTTGTACTTGCTCAAATGCTCCCTTTCTTTGGTATGCCACCCGGTTCTCTAGGTTGTAGGCTTACCAATCACTTTCCCAATCCTCTTGTCTCCTGCTTGGCGGGTGGAGCGCTCGTTATCTGTGGAGTGCTCGTTATTTGTGGAGTGCTCGTTATCCTTACTTTTCTCTTTGTTGGGACTCTCCTATTGCTATATAGTGACATATCCAGCTCGCAACCACAAAAGTCCGCCCCGCGAAGCCATAGTGGGCTCAACATTCAGCCTCCATTCGAATTATGTTATGGGGCTATTTGCTTTTGCCAGATTAAGAGAAATACTACAAGTCTTCTGTTCCATATTTCATCCCTGCGGCCATCTGGTCTATCAGTACTATAAAAAATTCACATGCTTACGTTATTGTTATTGATGGTTTGATTATCTTGAACCATGAGGATCCCAGTCGTGCTTCTGGTTTCCATTCCAATCATCATATTGATGATGAATCTCTATGTGCTCTACCACAAAAACTTGGTATCTGTATCATGGTGATCAAGGTAACGTGATCAGGCTGTGATTCTTGTTCAAGAAACAGACTGAACGCCTTTGAGTTATTGGCTCGTCCAACTCGGCAACATTCTTGAGTCGCTAGTTCAACTATCCCTTGGAGACAGGGTCAAGCAGTACCATGCATGGTTGTCTCCAACCCTTTCTTTCTATCCTTATCACCCAGGAAGTCACCCCAATCCTACAGCCAAAAAAAGTAAACGTCTGACGCACGAGCCTCATTTATTAATTTAGTAAACTCTTGCACATTTCGAGTTTAGGAAGCTTGTCGATTTCAAGGTAATGAAGACTTTAACCTTCATATAACTTGCGTATATTTTTTTAGAAGCATGATTTGGAAACTTGATAATTTCTTTGAAACTACCTTATATGTTATGGGGTAGAATGCGTATTTTGAGCTATTACTCTATGATATATTTTCTCATGACTATAACATGGTATTATTGAGTTATAAGAATATTATCTAATCCTGTTTTATGATAAATTGAGCATAACAAGTTAGTAAGTTAACTGCAAAAGCTTTTATAAACTAATGAGGACAGAATTTTATGTGTAGTCAAATCCATTTTGCTTTAATAAGTTAAATGCAAAAGCTTATATAAACTAATTTAATTTGGTATTATAAAATGTTGAGATAATTAATTAATTAATCAATTCAGATGTACTTAACCCTATTATTAAGAAAAATCAAGAATGGAATTCAATTCCATGTATATGCATATATAGGATTAGGAATATGCCCCCTCAAAACTATGTAAATTTTAATCAATGTGCTAGACACAAAACCAGGGTTGTGTCCTTGTTTTCTTAGAAAACCATCCTAACATTAATTATTTGCAAGTTGATTAAAAGTTATGATGCAATATTTCCCCCCTCTTTTTGTTGTTTTCATATGGTATGGGTCCATAAAATAATTTTGAACCAAATGAAAATAAAATAAAATAAAATAGGAGGATGGTGGTCCTCTATGGTTTCCTCACCTTGCCACAACTTAGTCACCTCACACGTTTATAAATTTGTACCTCAACTACTTAACAATCATTGATCCCCCCCACCCCCCTATACACCCCAAAAATTAAATAAGTGATTTTTATTAAATATTCCACAATTAAGTTTGTATTATTCTTAAAGATGATAATTATATAAAGAGAATATGGATTTGAGGTGTAAATAAGGTTAAATTTGAAAAAAGAATTTAAAAAATTAAATCAAATAATATGAAGTGAAAGGAATATTTTTAAAAATATTTTAGTGAAGGTAATATTTAGAAATGTACATGGTTGTCTAGTTTGCATCAATGTAAATATCAGATTACTTTGTCCCAATAGAGAATAACAAATAAACTACCATTTATTGATTTTATATACAAGAGTTTGATAATTTTAAACCATTAAAAAATCAGACAATGAAAGATGGGATGTGATTTGAAAATTCCATGCACCATGCACAATATATAAAGAAAATAAATAATAGCAAAAAACAAATAAAACTTTCTTTTATCCTAGAGGTCTCACATTGACATAATTATATACTATTTTTTCTCCCTTTTTGTACTATTTTTTTCTTCCTACAACTTGTGAAGTGGAAACCACTCATTAATATGATGTTTATCAAATCCAATTAAACAGAGTGATTTTTATATTCTTTCATAATTGAGTTTACTAGGAACTTGTCCATAAGTGACTCTCAAGAGTCCACTTTTCTATACTTTTGACTCTAGCTATTAGCATATATATATATATATATATATATATATATTCTGTGGTGGTGGGTGGTTGGTTTGTTTTTGTTTTTGGAGGGGGGGGGGGGGCAAAGTAGGGAGTAGGAGGTTAGGGTCATATATTTATGCCCATCACTTTCAAAACAAGTCATTCTTATACTTTACAGATAAGGTGTGGCTGTTTTATAGTGTCTCATTGAACTCTTCAATGTCTAATTTAACTTATTTGTGTTAATTAATTAACAATAATTTAAAAAAATTTGTAATTAAGGGAACCACAAATTACACAAGAGATATAAATTGCACTAAACAAGCTAGTGGCAGAGCCAGTATATATAGTTAAGGGGTGTCGACCGAGGATGTAGTTAGAACAAAAATAATTTATTATGTATGCATATTACATATTGACACTCTTTGGCTTCTACATGAATTACTTCTTTATATTTTGACACACCTTTGTTGATATTCTGGCTCCGCCACTGAGACAAACCTCGTGCAACCAAAAGAGGATTCAAAATTCGAATTTAATGAGTTTAACTTGTAAGATTCTTAACATTTAACTTGTTGTAAAGTTAATTATGAGTTCAGATGAACTCGAACGCGTAGCCGGAAGACTACATTCGCCTTTGTATAGGACCACCTCGATCGAAAAACACATGTGGTAATATTGAATTGAAGAACTCCCTATTAAAAGATCTCATGTTTAATCAACTCGAACACCAGACAATTAGTTAATTAAAGATGATGTGACTTTTATTTATATAATATATCTTTCACTAATTTTCAGAGTCATACCTCAGCTGTCATGTTTGAGGTTGTTTATTTTTAAAATATGATTAGTACATGGATTAGTCAATTTAATTATTTAATTAGGCTGCTGAATTAATTCACCCGTGGACACGTGCTCGTGTTTCGAGTACTCATGCATGTACGTAATACGTACTACGTATACGATTAATCAATTAATGCCAACTAGCTTATTTGTAATTTAAGTAAAGATTATAATATAATATCATACTTAATACAATATTGTGTGTTAGTAGTAATCTCCTTAACTAGATTTGTATATTCTTGAAAAGTCAAAACCAAAAAAAATAAAAAAAAATTGGGGGGGGGGGGGGGGGGGGGGGGG
>JAJONR010009904.1:0-30393 GCA_029582245.1 Solanum etuberosum
GTCGGCACATTTCATCCCCACGAAGACGTCATATTCGGTTGAGGATTATGCTAAGTTATATATCTTAGAAATGTTTAAGTTTCTTGGGGTGCCCTTATTTATTATATCTGACTGAGGTACCTAGTTTACTTCAAGTTTTGGATGTTATTCAAAAAAGGCCTTGGTACCTGAGTTAAGCTTAGTACGGCCTTTCATCCTCAGACTGATGGTAAAGACGGACATACTATTCAGACTTAGGAGGATATGTTGAGAGCTTGTGTGATTGACTTCAAAGGTAATTGAGATGATCATTTGTCTTTGATTGAGTTTGCCTATAATAACAGTTATTACTCGAGTATGCATATGGCTCCGTTTGAGGGTCTCTATGGCAGGAGATGTAGGTCTCCAATTGGTTGGTTTGAAGTTGGCGAGGTCGGTTTGATAGGGCCTGATTTAGTGCATGAGGCTATGGAAAAGGTTTACTTAATCAAGGATCGTTTGAAAATGGCTCAAAGTCGACAAATGCCTTATGCGGATGTTAGAAGAAGAGATCTTGAATTTGATGTTGATGATTGAGTTTACTTGAAAATCTCACCTATGAAGGGTGTGATAAGATTCAAAAATAAAGGGAAGCTTAGTCCCCATTATGTAGGCCCATATCTTATTTTGAGGCATTTCAGCAAGGTAGCCTATGAGTTAGATTTGCCTTCCGATTTGCCATCGGTGCATTTCGTGTTTCATGTTTTTTTGTTGAAGAAGTGTATTGGTGATCCTACGCTAGTTGTGCCATTGGAGACTATTGGCATTAATGAAAGTCTTTCTTATGAAGAGGTTTCAGTTGAAATTTGGGATCGTTAAGTCTAGAGGTTGAGAAATAAAGATGTTGCTTCCGTAAAATTTCTTTGGGGGAATCAATTAGTTAAGGGTGATACTTGGGAGGCTAAAGCTGATATGATGTCCAAGTACCCCCCCCCCCCCCCATTCTATTTCCCTCCGTTCCGTCTTTAGTTTTAGGTATTAGCTCCTCATATTTACTCTTTCAGATTTATGCGTTTTAGTTATTCTCATGTTTCCATATGCATGCATGTTCATGAAATATGCTTCAAAATTTTATGTTTTAGCTTTGGGTCGATTACTCCTTGGTTTTATGCACTTTATAGTTCTTTGAATTCATGTTGGTTGTTAGATCCCTTACCCTACTCTATTCATGCTAGCTAGAGTCCCATTCAAGGATGAATGTTTCCAAGGGCGAGATATTGTAACACCTTAGAAATTTGAAAGTTCAATTGGAAAGGAAAATTTGTTATAGGTGTATGTTGTACAAGCCTACATATGGACCGTACAAGGTCCTACAGTCCTTAGGAGGGCAGTCGTGGAAGAGCCTTGGAAAATTTGAAAATATTGAGTCTCTGAAAGTTTCCCACAAACCAACACGATGATCTGTAGGTAGTGGTACGGCCCGTAGAAAAGGGGTTCGTAGAAAAGGTTCAGACTTAGTGAAACTTTTGGATCCCTTGGGTTGCATGAAGAGGAGCCACAGCTCGTGGAAAGGTATACGGACCGTATGACCAGGACGGTCCATAGCTCTTTGTACGAACCGTACATGGTGTCCATTGGTAACTCCGGTAGTTTTTAATTCAAGAGTTATTTGGGTCCTTTCTTACCCTTTCAATACCTAAACTATGTCTTTTTTAGCCTATTCTAAGAGCCTATGACTAATTTTACTCTTCAAAGTTACCCATTCACTCAAAAACCCCAAAAGCTCTCAAGATTTCTTCTCCAAATTCTCTCTAAGGTTTCAAGAGGATTTAGGATTTCTTCAAGATTTCAAGTCTCCTCTTTCAAGCTAAAGGCTAGGGTAATCAAAAGTATGTGGGATGTTTATTAATTGATCCTTTTCCATCCATTGACTCCCAATGATTCCTCTATTTCTCTGCTATGAATCCAACCCAAATTCTAGGGTTTTGCCTGATTTCTCATGGGTTCAATTGTTTATGCCCGAATTCATTATATGTTATCTTATTATGCATAATTTTATCTAAATTACATGTTTTCAATGATTTCCATAAGAACCCATTCTATATGACTACTTTATGATTATGAACTAAGTTTCAAGATATGCATGCTTTATGAATTGAGGAATTTATGAATCACGAGTGCTTTTAGATAAAGTATCAACATGTTTTATGTAAAAGGTTGCTTGAATTGAAGTATTCTCATTATGAAAATATGATCATGATTTATATTCCTTAGATAAGTGTCCTTTTGAATATTTTATGAAATCATGATTTCAAAAGGAGCTATTCTATGATAGGAAGTTTATGATTGAATTGGTATTACTCGATTCTTACCATTTCAAGTATTATGATATGATTATGCTTATTTCCGTTGGGAGTTTACTTAGAGCGAGTGTACTTGGGAGGGAGGATCACCCGTTAGTAGAGATTGAGTTCTTTAGTAGAAATCCCCTTGTCCCATGACTATGTGCCCCCATAGGACTAAGTCTAAATTGAATCTAGTTAGCGGATCCACCTAACTTTAAAACATCGTCCTTACCTTGGCAAGTAGGACATTCTTTTTTCAGTGTGGAGTAAGACACAAAACTCCATTCTATAGCTCATATGGTTTATATCAGTTATCTATAAACATCCCACAAAAATTACGGTTTTCTCAACAAGATATGATTACCTCAAAAGATTATGATTTAAGCTTATGTTATATTTTTTAAATATTGAATTGACCTTGTCTTATGATTTATGCACTTATCTCATCAAGATTTGATATGTTATACTCGGTAATTCATTATCACGTTTTAAAACTTAGTGTGTTTCATGTTTATGTTTTATGTATCTTCTCTCATACTCGGTTTATTCCATGTACTGACGCATAGGTTCTGACATTCCTCCATTCGACCGTAGCTAGTTGAATTGCTCAGTTGTATCTAGGATTTTTGTGAGTCCTAATGTTTCAGGGACCGTACCACTATATGTCTTTATCACTTTATGTCATTTCAGTTTCCACATTGTTCGTGAGCTAGGACCTATCCTAGACATATCTATTAGTAGAGGCTTATGTCATACATAGTATTGTTTCCAGTTTATGAAGTCTTGTACTCTGATTTGGTATTAATTAAGCTTGTTGTTTGAGACTTATATTATGTTTCATGTTTTATTTCTTTTTTATTGTTATCATAGTGTTATGTTTATGTCAAGTGGCTTGTTTAGGGTCTCTCATGACTCTATTCGCCATGTTATGCCTAGGGGTATTTTGGGTCGTGATAGCCACATATACATTACACCTATTTCACTTTTGTATGTCATCTTCTGACATGCTTGTTTAAATTGTAACTTTCATTATTTTTACTATCCTAATATCATAGCATATGAGTATGATTCTAGTCGGCAGTTAATTCTCAGTGTTAGAACTATTGTGCCACTTATATTTATATAGTTTCATTTTAAAGCTCAATCTGATGCCTACTGAGTACCGCGTGTTTTAGAAATCATACTACATTTTTGCATCTTTTTTCGATGCATCACCTAGTATGAGCCACTCTCGCTATTAATATTTGGATCGTGGTGACCTCTTGGAATTTGAAGACTTACTACTTTCTTTATTTTGTATTCTCTATGTATTTTTTAACTTGTGTAGATATATGGGTTGTATATAGTCATATTCATGTGCTTAAGATGCTCTTGTACCGTTGACACTAGGTCTAGAGTTTTTGCGTCTATATATATTCATCTTTCTTGGTCACTTATGGTCCCTAAATGTATATTTTGTACCATTTTGTACATATCTATACCGTGGGCCTTTTCTATTTTTTTATTGCTTCTATGTTAGTTATTTCTAGTTTTATTTCTTACACGTTGTTTGGGTTTAGTCTTGCCTAATAGGGTTTATGGTAGGCTTTATCATGATCCGATTTTGTGTTGTGACACTGTGGTATCAAAGACTTAAGTTCACTTATCTTACCATTACAAGAGCAAGTGCCTAGTAGAGTCTCGGAAATCGATATGATGATGTCTGTAACCAGCTACTGCAGCTCCTCATCTAGTGGTTCTACCAGTGTCGACAGTTATTCAGCCTATCATATCTAGGTAAATTATGTCTTCTGAGGAGTATAAGATACTTAGGTGGTATATTGGGTAGGGTCCCCTGAGGTTCTCGGGTGCTTCGGATGAGGATGCCTATGAGTTTCTTGTCAATTGTCACGAGAGGTTGCATAACCTCAGTTTTGGTGGAGTTGCACGGGGTTGATTATACTTCTTTTTAGATAGAGGATCCAACAAAGTAGTGGTGGAGGTCTTACCTTGAGTGTAGGCCAACAGGGTCACCTTTGATGACTTGGACTTATTTCCTTAAGGCTTTTCTGGTGAAGTATGTAACCCACAACTTAAAAGAGAAATTTCGGGATGAGTTTACAAATCTTTAGCAAGGATCGATATCTGTTATAAAGTATGAGACAAGGTTCCATGAATTATCCAAGCATGTTATTATTATTATTATGCAGACAAAACATGAGTATGTTTGAAGATTTGTCAAAGGGTTGGGTTTGCCTCTTCGGTTGGAGACATAACACTTAGTGGCGTCAGTTTCTTCTTTTATCCAGGTGGTAGACCACACACACATTATTTAGGAGATACATTACGAGGTCCTTGGAGAGATCAAAAGGAGGTCGCATCATCATGGTGGATTTAGCGATTCTCAGTCTCAAGGTTAGGGTTTCCCTAGTAGAGGTTACCCTCAGCATTTTGGGCCTAGCTGACCAATAAAGGAAGCCTTGTATATTACTGATGGTAGTTATAGGGGTGCAGTAGTTAGAGTAGTCAAGGTTCCGGTAAGAATTTGAGAGGTTTACACTTCGGTTATTTGGGCCATGGTGGTCATTATGGTTTCTTTGGGTCATCTCAGTAGGTTACAACTAGTAGGGGATGTTATGAGTGTGGCTAGTTGGGTGACTTTGTTAGATATTGTCTTAGGGTCCGTCCTCTCAAGTAGCAAGCTCGGCAGGTTCAAGCCCTCAAGGTTGTATTACTTACAGCAAGAGGCGGTGCACAAGGTATTAGAGGTGGTCCCTAGAGTGCTAAAGGTAGTCCTTACTATGGCAGGTCAGGCGGTGGAGGTGGACGCAGCCACATGTATGCTTTTTTGGGGTGGGTCATAGGTGGAGGCTTTTGATGTTGTTATTATAGGTACGATCCCTATCTCTCATATACAAGCTTTTGGTTTATTTGATCCGGGGTCTACATATTCATATTACTGCTTATTTTTCTACGCTTTTGGAGTTATTGTGTGAGCATTTGCCTTTTCCTATATGTGTATCTACCCATATTGATTTTTGTTGGAAATTGTAATGCATTGGAGTGAAAGAAACTCTAATAAATGATCTTGAAGGGATGAAGGATCAAGAAATAATTGAAGTTGAAGGATAAAATTCAGGAAATGAAAAAGGAAGTGAAAATCCCACTATGTGCCATGAAGAAAAGATGAAAAACGAAAATTGATGGAGAAAATACAATTTGGACAACAACCTGGTAGAATGCCTCCGCATCCAAAGCGTGCCACAGAGCTGGACACGATTGGCGAGCAAGTTCTATTTCACAATAAATAGGACACTTATGTTTTATTTTAAGAGGGAGATACTTAGGGGACGACTTGGAGAGAGTTTGTTCGAAATTTGAGGAGCTTTTTGGGGTTCTTTTATTCCTCTTTTCACTACTTTAACTCTTGTACGAATTCTTCTTCAATCCATACAATTATTAATTGAAACATTAGAGCTAGAACCCTTATTTCTATTGTTGAGGCTACGAAGCATGATTGTATAACATTGTTTTGAGTTGGTTATTGTGGTGTGTCTTTTTTATCGTTCTTATGTTCTTTCTCTTACTAATTCATTGCTTAACTACCATTAGAGTAAATCTATAAAGCTTTTCTAAACTCGAGAGACAGAACCTTAGGTTAGAATAAAGGGCATAAAGAATGAGTTCTAATTTCTAACTAGAATTAGAGATATATTTGTGCCTAGTATAGGGATATACCTCGATCGCCTCATTTGGTTCAAATACGGGAAGATAGCTTAATACACCGAAATTGGTTAGCCTATCACCGCTCAACAATGTAGTTAAGTGGCCAATTTTGATACAAGGTTAGAGGCTCAAGAGTCCAGAACCAAATCATCAACCCTGTGAATCAACTACTAGGATAGGTAAATTAACCAACAAAGAACTTGGTGTTATACAAGTACGCCTTGACCCAGAATTACCCTCTCATTGTTTAGAGCCTAAGTACTTACATTCTCTCTCAATTTACTCTACGTTAAAAGTTACAATACATCAACTTTCTTTTAGTTACAATCACTCTTGTTCATCTTAATAGTTTAACTTGAGTTGGTACCTTTCTAAGCAATCGTCCATGTGGGTTTGACATCCAAATCCTATAAAATCAATGGTTTCAAACATTGGTTGAAATCTCTAACAATATTTTGGCTGTAAAAAAAGTAAAATAGAGTTGGGTAAGACTTCATTAGTGAGGACATGAGAAATTTTTCATGGGATTAAAGCTAGAGATAGTCTAATGTGATATTATTTCTCATTTAATGGAAGATCAAGAGAAGGTCTAACTCACTCAAGAAATAATTGGTGTTTTGTTTGTGTTGTCATGGGGTTCATAAGAACCCAAGATTTACATATCCATGGGTTCAAAGAATATTGGATGTAGTACAGATCAAAGGCTATCAATGCATCGATGAATTTGGAATTGATTAATCATTATCTATTAAATTGAAATCATATCGCTAATGCACACACCCCTAATCATTTCCATCTTGTTGTAATCTTTGTTAAGTTGACCCGTTGATCGTGTTACTTAAAATCCAAATCGAAGATTGTGATTATTCCCAAATTCCCCCTATTTTATATTCTCGTTTGAAAACATTGTGTTAGTTAGTATTGAACTGGAAATTAATTAGCACATAATCTTCTCTTGCAGTCCTTGTGGTTCGACCCTAACTCCTAAGTTGGGAATTATTTTTACAAATGACCACCTATATTTTATTTGTGAGGTATAGTTGAGCGTTATCATCCCTCTGATTGTGTGGAAGGGTACTGATAGCCATGTGTCAAGGGGTGTGTTATCATTTCTGAGGGTGAGGAGGCTAGTAGGAAAGGAGTGTTTGTCTTATCTTCCTTATGCCCATGATACTAGTGTCAACACTATGTACTTCCTTTGAATAGATTCCAATGGTTAGCAAGTTTACTGACATGTTTCCTACCGATCTACCTAGTCTACATCCTAATTGTGACACTAACTTCATCCTTGATGTTAAGCTGGGCACACAGCTAGTTTTTATTCCTTCATATCAGATAGCTCCACCTGAGTTGAGAGAGCTTAAGGAGCAGCTTGAGGATTTCCTAAGTAAGGGGTTCATTAGGCCTAGCATGTATCCGTGGGGTGCTTCTATTATGTTCATGAAAAAAAAGGATGGTTTCTTGCATTTGTGTATCGATTACACGCAATTGAGTAAGGTGATCATCAAGAATAGGTATCCAATATTGCGTATTGATGACTTGTCTGACCGGCTTCAGAGTGGAGCAGTGTTCTCTAAGATAGACGTGAGATCAGGCAGCCATCATCTAAGGATTAGGGCGGTGGACATTCCAAAAACTGCTTTTAGGACTCATTATCTCTATTATGAATTCCTAGTGATGTCTTTTGGTTTGACTAATGCCCTAGCAACATTCAAGGATTTGATGAACCTTGTGCTTAGGCCCAACTTGGACTCGTTTGTGATAGTGTCCATCGATGACATTCTAGTCTATTCGGAGAGTAGGGACCAGCTTGAGTAGCTTTTTACATCTCAATTGAGTAGGAATGTCAAATTTAGTGGGGTGGCATAGTTTGTTTGGGTGCATGGGGTTCCGACCCGACCAGCCAAAGAGAATTCAATTAATTTAGTTATAATCTGAGTAGGCTCATAATTAGGGAATACAACAAGTCTCGAACCCCTATTGGGAAATTTTCTCAAACTTAAGTTCCAGCTGGTGCAGTCATTGTTGGTGCACAATGCCTTACTCTGCGTTAGCATAGGCCAATGCAATTGATCTTCTTGATTGCTAGTTTGGCATCCCATTCACGGGTCAGTGGATCCTGTCAAGGATTGATCATCACGATTGTGACCCTAGGGGCCCGCGATTGCAATAACTAAGTGACTGACAGTTATATTGTTGGTTCAGTGTTTTAAGATCAGTTTTCTCATATATTTTCCTCTATAAAAGTTGGTTGAGAGCTCGAAATTGAAGGCAAATCAATGGAAATTGCTTGGGCTTAGCTTGGGGATATTGTAGAGCTCTTTTGATGTAGTGACTATTTTTTTCAACTGTTTAATTTTTAATCAGACTAAAATCGATTTATAAAAATAAAGTTCCATCACTTTTAGTCAAACAGAAAAAAGATATAATCGAAAAAATGGAATTGCAATTGTATACTTGTTTTTTGTTTCTAGTTTAGATACAATGACTATTTATTTCAGCTATTTTTTGGGGTCAAATATAAATAAAACTATTTAGTTAGAAGAGATCTTTATTTTTAGTGAAATAAAAAAAATCGCACAATAATAAAGTTTCAACTGTGTAATTTTAATTATATCTTTGTACAAGTGTAATAACTATTTATTTAAATAGTGTATTTATTATTTTTAAGTCATATCTGTAAAATATAATTGAAAAGAATCTCATTATGTTTAGCTAAATAATTTTTTTTTCTAAAAAGTGAAGTTCTAGAAAAGTGTTTTATAAATTTGAGCCGATCTTTTAAAAAAAAAAAAATTATCACGTGAACAAAGAATCTATGTGGAAGGCAAGTGTGTATATATATCGCTTTCTTTAGATGACAACATGCAGGGGTAAAGACTATCAAATTTAGAGAGACAAATAAAATTACTAAATAATTTAGCGAGTTTTAAATAAAATATACAATATTAAAAGGTATTTTGTCTAACCACAAATATCATAATATATCTCTTTTCGCTAGCAAAACACAAAAAATGAAAGGAGAAAATTGAAACTCTGAAAAGGAAGCTTCATCGGATCAAATTGGAGGAAAATACAAGAGTAGAGAGTCGAAAAAGAAAGAGAGAAGGGTAGCACTTTTCTTTTTTCATAAACAAAAGTAGTATTCATGAATTTATTGAGTTAAATTGTTAAATTAAGGGTTCGAATTAGGGCTTTCAAAATTAGGGATGTACATAAAATATTAAAAATTAAATTATCGAACCGAATTTTTTTTTGATAATTTAATATTCGATAATTCAATATTCGATATGATATTCGAGAGCAAAATTTTAAAATTATGATATTCGGGTAAAATTGGTACGAGACATTAGAACCATTTGATATTTAATATTTTTTAAATATCGACAGGTCATATATCAACAGGCCCATCAATACAAGTACAAAGAGAAAATTAAAGACTAAACATAGACAACTGAAATATGTATGTATCCCAAGGCATTAACAAAAGAAATGGTCATTGGATTTTCCTCCTTTAATGGTACTGACTTTTGATCAACTACAAAGTGATAAAATATTGAGAATATTGCAGTCGGTAGTATTTCCTAGTTACTACTTACTATTACATAGCATTACATTTGGTCACAATCAAGGGCGGAGCTCCCCTTGTCCGAGGGGTGTCAAGCTGACACCCTTTTGGCAAAAAATCACATTGCATATATAAGTTAAATTTTAATTTGATAAATATATATACACGCGCTGACACCTCTTAGCACAAGATGAAGGTTTAGTATAGTTGTTAAGGTGTTGTAAAAGTTTTCTAAGGTCATGTGTTCTAGCCTGCTAGCCCCTTTTTTACTACAACCATTAACACTCCTTACTGAAAATCCTAGCTCCGTCACTAATCACAACACATTAAAATCTGAAAAAGATTAGGCATAGATGCTTCGATAACAATTTGTTTTGGTTTTCCATTTATGTATGGGATGCATATATTGATTTCGAATTCCTTGGCATGGGATGCATATATTGATTTCGAATTCCTTGGCACAAATATTTTTAATTGTATCAATTTGCTTTTCTTGATATCTTCTAACTTGTTGATCTTTATAGCATGCCTCTACATCAAAAAACATAATTAATTGAAGCAATGGTATTAACTTTATAATGCAATGTACTTCAACTTCAATACAATATTACCGAATCGAAGTTTGGTTTACCGATTATCAAATTAATGAACCAAAATTTAAAAGTTTGATATTTGATAGGTACTTTTAACCACCAATTACCGAATTGTCAAATTTGAAATTTGGAAATTCCAGACGAAATACTAAACGACCACCCTTAGTCAAAATGAGTCCAAATATAGGTAACCCCTCCAAATTTTTATGATTTGGGCTCAAGAAAATTCAAATTGGGTCAATCTCAACATATTCAAGCATTAACCTATTCTAAAAGAATCTTCAATTAAGTCCAATTTAATCTCCAATTCAACCACTTTTTAGACTCTTTAGTTGCATTGGTGCAATAAATATTTTCATATTAAATGTATGAATTACTATCTACTTAATATCTTTTAGTATTTATCTATCAATTTTTTTATTTTGTAAATTACAATTTCGTTTTTCTGGTATCAAAATAACCGAAAATGTTCAACTGTATTTTTCTATAGAATACATGTCGAGTGAGTAAACTTAAATATATCTTTATTTAGTTGGTATAATGTTTGGTAACTTTCCACTTTAAAATCAAGAACTTATATTAATTTTTTGGAGTTGAAATTCGAATTATGGTTACAACAGGTAAATAATAATATGTTAGCATTCTTGAAATTAAGCAAGTCAAATTGGGTGGATCATGACACAATTTGATTTATAGTCCAACTCATTTTAGCCCAAGATAAATCTGAGCGGATCATAACTTAATCCGATTTCTAATTCAAGCTATTTTAATTGGGAAAATTATTTAACTAGACATACTTCACTATCATATATACTTAATTTACCTCTAGTTTAAAACAATTACACATAATGACACTTTTAATATTTATACCATATATTTTAAATATTTAATCAGATATACACAAATTCCTTAAATATGATATTGAATAATTATCTTAAAATTTGAACTCTGAATAAGCAATTCAAAATATTTCTGTACCAACAATTCAGGAGATATTTTATACAATACAAAACTTGTCTTCCATAATCATAAAAAAGTAGAAAAGAAAAAAGAGTTTTCCAGTAAGATAGCCTCCATTCAGCAGCAAGATTAATGGAGTATAATTCAATTCTTATGCCTCTGCGCAAGGAGTTCTTTGCATCCTCCTCAATGAAGCCGGGGGACATCTTGGTGATAATAGTGTCGCGGTGACGACAAAACCAACCAGGAACGGCCAGTTGCAGCTCCATTCCCAGCGGAAAAAGATCGCCCACGGATGAAATATGTTATCTATCAACTTTTGGTTGAATTTTCTTAGTATGGGTGACGGCAAAACCAACCAGAAACGACCAGTTGCAGCTCCATTGCCGGCGGAAAAAGATCACCCACAGATAAAATGTGTTATCTATCAACTTTTGGTTGAATTTTCTTCGATAGTGTTTGTATAACGGTAGATACATATAACAAATACTGAAATTAATACTAAATACTTCTATGATACATATGAATGTAGTTGTATGATACTCATGTATCTAAGTGTTTAGTTTGTTGGATACATTATATATTGATAATAAGATACATCAAATTAATACTAGATGTTTCTATGATACATATGAATGTACTTGTATGATACTCATGTATCTAAGTATTTAGTTTGTATTGATAATAGATACATCAAATTAATGAATTTATATCTTAAGATTAATAAAATGAAATTAATCAAATTACATGACCAAGATATACATGTTTTTGTTATTAATAATATTAATGAAGAAATTAATTAAAGATTGATACACTCCTAGATTTCCACTTTATATTAAGAGATTTGATTAATTTAAATTTTCAGAATAAATTGTTCATGAATTTTGAAAATCCTTAATTACTCCTCTAATTAAGATTTTAAAATTCGAATGATACATGTATCTCGCGGATTCAAACTCGTGTATCTTAAGTACAGAAATATGGTAGAGGAAGTAATATTTGAAATTATCAAAAATCTTAGTAATTAGGACTTAAACTAATGGGATTTATATAGTTTACCCATTTTAATTTCTCTAATTTCAGCCCAATCGACCCATTTTACACGCCTAGTTGGAACCAAATGCATCATCTCTTTATATATACTAGGGACTAGTTCAATCTAGGGGATATATCAAAGACAAAAAAGGTTCGGAAGCCCGTTTAGATCGACTGAAAAAATAATAATTTAAGAAGTAACTTTTTTAAATCAAACTTAAATGACTTTTAAGTTAAAAAATAAAAAGTAGGGAGAGTCAATACTTTAAGTTTCTAACTTTTTTTAAGTCATTTTAAACTCATTTTAAGTTATTTTTAACTTTGTCAAATACTCCCAAAAACTAAAAATGACTTCAAAGTAGATTTGACCAACTTTTAAGCCAATCCAAATAGGCTCTCAATCTCCACACATCAAGACTATTTTGGTCATTTTCTCTGAGAATTTAGAATCATAATAAAATTTCAATCAAACTAATTTCAGCATTTAATACAAATTGCTGAAACTAATCCAACTCCTTCAAGTTGAGACTCAAAGAAGTGGCATCTTCTTACTGGAATTACTTTGGCCGACATTATTCAAAAACACACACTTCTTACTTAACAGTTGTTTTTAATAATAGTTGTGGCCAAACAGTAAACCTCATTAAATGAAAGAGAGAAGAAAGGCTTAAAATAGGGGAAGGAAATGCCATATTAATAAACAATAAATACTGTGTAAGCACAAGAAAGAAGTTGTATGACGGAAGTAAACAGAGACGCTTAAATCCAAACAGAGATTGTCCTTTTTCCAAATTTGGTCTGTGATTTTCTTTATTTCCGTATCTGGTATATATACCTCAAACTTCTGTCAGAAACATGAACAAGTGGAAACATGTTACCCATCATACCAGCCTCGTGGCGACTGGCCTTACCCGCCATTCATCAATTTGTCCAACACCACATTCAAATCAACTGACTGTCCATTTTCTGTCAGTCTCCGCACAGTTGCTCTTACTTGGTCTCTTGGAAACCCCATATTTGTCACTTTATCAACTACATCATCAATAGGAACTCTATTTCCAGTACGAGGAGAACTATTTCCACCACTACTAACTGCAGAAGCAGTAGGTAGCGCTTGAGGTAATATTCTTGCTGTGGGAAGCTGTGGGTAACCATTTCCACCACTCTGGCCCATTGAGGGTGAAGCAAGTTGCTGTGATTTCAACGGGGAACCACTGCCATACTGGACAGTGGACCCGCTATAAGGATAAGATTCACCAGGTCCAGTTGATGGGCCATATGCACTGGCAAATCCAGGACCCTGTCTGCAAGATGGGGGCTCAAACAGATTAGCGGGAGCTGCATAAAACTGATGGGACACAGGGGGTTCACTTGATGGATGAGAGGGAGATTGACTAGTGTTTGCTAGTGGATAAGTCTGCGATGCTATAAAATGTCTCTCCTCAGGATGATGGATCAATGGAGGTTGAGGTTGTGAGGGATTAACAGATGGAAGAGGCGGATGAGCTTGAGAAGGTAGAGGTGGCTGAGAGTACAATGATGAAGGGGAAGGCTGATACTGTTGATGTGGAGGTGGTGGGATAGAAGTCTGTAGCTGCTGATGTGGTGCAGACTGTTGGTACTGCTGACTAGAGTTTTCTGGTGCTTGACCAGTTGATGGGAAGTAAGCTTCTCGTTGAGTGCCAGAAGGAATGGGATTCTGGGGAAACTGGTCCTGAAGCTCAACTTGAGATGGAATTTTCTGTTGGAGATGGGGTGGAGGAGCATTTGGTGGAGGAAGAGAGGGAGGCAGTTGAGCAAGCGCAACAGGAGGAAATTGTTGGTGAGATTGAAGAGGAGCAGATGCCCTATGATGTGCTGAGTCAACATGTGTAGTATTGTGGGTGTCTATTTCCTTTGGAACTTGCAATTTTGCGAGCTGCAGTTGAGTATCCATTATATCCTGTTTATTCTTTATGACCTGTACACCATCTTGCACCTACATGAAATTTGTGTAACAAGAAATAACAGTTCACAGAGATGATACAAAAAGAAAAGGGAAGCAGCTAAAATTTTAATTCGAATTTCATCTTCTTTTCTTTTTTGTTTTTAGTCCAATTTCAGTTTTTTGTTACTTTTCAATCTGCTTTGACAGGTAACTGAAAATTTGATCTTGCCTAATATAAAACAGAAATAGAAGCAAGGTCAAATAATTCTTCAAGCAATCACCAAATGAAAATTACGATAAATTTCATTCAATATGCTATAGGCGTGATTCTCTCCTTCCAGAATAGGGAGCATCCAAGAATATCCTCTCCCAACATCAGAAAATAAAAAGAATTCCAAAAGATCCATCAGTTCTTAATAACATTTATCCATTTTCAAATGCTGATATCTCTGTTTTTAACAAAATCTTTGAAGTGATAGTTGTACTGCTATAGGCCAGGGCCTACCTAGAATATGAAGGGGCAAGTGCATAGATAGCCGATTTTGGGAAAACCTTTAAACCATAACCACAGTGTATAAAAATCAGCAAGTTTATCCACTTTAGAACCAACTTCAGGCATACACAACTGAAATTGCAAAATTCATGTTTGAAAATTGGCAACAAACATCCGACATTTTTTCCTGAAGTTTGGCTTGCCATGACCAAACTTCTGACATTTTGCCTGAAGTTTGACTTGCCAAGGCCAAACATCCAACAGTCGCGCCTGAAGTTTGGCTTGCCAAGGCCAAACATGTATATCTGAAGGTTCTTTATTTTTATTTTTTTATGAAGTAAATGTAACATGTATATCTGAAGTTTTGCTTAAGTTTAGACTACCAATCTTCATCCCTGACAATGTTTTCAAATTTTCCCAACAACACCCACTTGATTTAAACTAAATTTTTATATTTGAAATTCAAGATCCACTTCTTCAAGCTTAGAACAATGATGAATTTAGTGCTGAAAACACTTAACAGGCTATGGATGCAAAGTTTTTAAAAGGCCCTAAATGGTGTTGCGCAATACATAATGACGCAACTCGGAAACAGGAACCATTGTAGTAATGCAAATTGAGAACAATTCACGAAACATCTCTATAGCTCAAAACCTAGAGAATTACTTCCGCCACATAACATAATTAGAGAGAATTCTCTCCTTGCAAGACTGGATTGTATCAATAAGAGTATATTTATGCCGAGGGTATTTCTCTAAAAGAATGATACTGAAAATAGATGACGCAGTAATACAAAAAGGCAGAGTGCGAAATTCCTAAGATTAGTGTAAAAATCAGCAAGCACGAGAAAACGATAAGCATATGAATAAGATAAGTGCAACATTAATCAACGAAGGATCCCAAAAAATGCAGCCTACACTTGCCCAGCTGTACAGCAGTTCAGTTAAAGAACAAAGTAGGAAGAAACTGAATAGATGATACCTCTCTGAGAATATTTTCCACCAGTCTTAGTTTTCCATCAGTGTTCCCATGGTTATTATCAACAGACAACTTGAGTTCCACAACAAAAGCTTCAATCTGGCGACTTCTAGTTTCTAATTGTGATAGTCGGGCGCTCACACTCTCTATTGCATGTAGAAGATTATCAGCATACTTCTTCACTGTATGATCAATTTCAGATAACAAAGATGCATCAATAGTGCTCAGATCTTTCTCCACGATGAGTTTGGCTGGTTCTATTGAGTCAGGAGAACTATAATTCTGCATTGAATTAGAGAAATAACAATTACAGAATCTCTATTATTGACAGAACACATGTATATTTCCAAAATCTGACCCAACAAAGCATGTCAAACTCCAACTACAGGATTCAGCATAACACACATGAATAGCAAGAGAAATGAGAAACAGATAGAGCAAGAACACTAGTGCCACAAAAAATCGCACAATCAACTAGTGCAGATAGGAGGAGTATCCTGGAGGCTGGACATGTACAAAGAGAAGCATAAACAGTCTTTTCCTGCTGATGCTTTTCAAATTGAGAATCCATATCATAGCAAAAGATAATTGGAAAATTAGAAAGATCAGTTGACCTACTTCCTCTCCTATGCATAAATTAAGGCCAAGTAAAAGCATTGTTTTCATATACTAGTAGCTCCTTTGGTGCTTCTTCATCTAGATGTGCCAGAATGAAAAAGATTTCAGTATACCTTGTTTTTTTTAACAGGTAACAACTTTGTATTATAAACCAGTACTTGGGAAGCCCAAGTACTGAACCCTTTACAAAAGAAAGTGCAAAAGAGAAAATAACAAAAACAAGGTGAAACAGGATACAATCCTAACATGAATCAGAAACATCTAGGATTGTCTCTGTATCTTCAGGATATGACTTTGTACACCAAAAACAAAATAGCAGAACACAGTTCAGCTTGATCTTCTGTATAGTGCTACTTCTGTTCTCAAAACATCTGGGATTCCTTTCTTTCCAGATGGTCCACCAAAAACAGGCTGGAATTAACCTCCAGTTTCTTCTGCTCTTAGCCCCAGCCTCCTCCCAGCTAAAAACAGTGTCAACAATCTTACTAGGCATTGTCCAAGAGATGCCCCTGAGATTGAGAAAAATCTTCCATAGCTGACCTGTGACTTCACATGCAAAAATAAATGCTTACAGTTTCAGCTTCAGTCCCACATAGACGACAGTTTGAAGCTAAGATAATGCCTCTCTTCATCAACTTTACTTTCCAGATGAGTTTCCATCCAAGGCCAGATAAAGTTTTGTGGCTCTGTAGTATTCACAATTTTATACCCTGAGTTCACTTTATACTGTCCCTTGGTGTGTCCAGTCCACAACTCCCCCTCTTGCAACCCCTAAGAAGTTTCGAGATGTTTAAAAAGTTCAGTCAATCTAGGTATTTCCCAGTCATTCATCAGTATCCTTAAGGTTAGCTCCCAACCTTGAGGTGACCACATCTCAGGGTGGCTTACTCTGGTGTATATATGAACAAAGAAATTGAAAAAAAATTATGATAATGTGAAATATCAATTGTTTAGTGTCGCCTCTCCAAGAGAGGCTCATGGCATGGATAAGTATGCCATAGAACCTTGACGACACTGAAGCGCACATAAAGCGAGGTGAAGCGCTCAACACATTTTGAGCCTCGCTTTAGGGATTAAGCGTGCCTTTGATAACATAACACGGCTCACACTTCTCCAAAACTCCATCCGATATCTCTTTGGATCTTGATTTTGCACCCAGTGGCATCCCAAGATAGACAATGGGTAACTGACCCACTTCACCTCCTAAAAAAGCAGACAAAAGCTCCAAATTAGGAACATATTTAATGGGATAAATATGGCTTTTTCTCCGGTTGATATGAAGACCTGAGATTCCTTCAAAGGAAACCAGAATTAGTCTCAAATACTTAACCTGCTTCTCTTCTGCTGCACAAATCGGAATGGTGAAACAATACCCTTCCTTTGATATGGTGACTTCATTATTAGGAGCCTCGCCAAAAACTTCTATTCGAGCCCATTTGAGATGGTTCTTAAGCTGTCTCCTCTTCTGTCTTCTTCCACACTCCACACTTCTCGACTATTTCTCAGAATGTGTCATGAGACAACAGATGGAGCGGTTGCCCTACTGCTCTGATCCATGTCAATGTTTTCCTTCTGTTGAAGTGGTGAACATCCAACAAAAGGACTCCACCATTCCAGCCTGACGGTGGAATTTTTCCAGATCCATTTCACCTTGCATAATCTGCTAAGCCATATTTCTGTTAGGAAATTCAAAAAGGAAGAGATTCCCAGCCATCTCGTAAATGTTCACCACAAAACTTTTTTCCACACGGAGGATGACCACCTTCTGACTTCTTAAAGTATTGATGAATCAAAGTACCCAATATATCCAGTTAAACATCGTCCAAGTAGGCCCTTGCTGTCAACTATGTCATTCCTGGGAGGTTGGGTTTTCCATTTTCTATCCTTAACCACCTTTGCAGAAGGGTAGTCTTTAATCTTTATTAGTCAACCTGGGAGGTAGTTTGGTGGGTGGTTGATGAGAGCATTTAATAAAGCTTTCAATCATAAAAGTTACATATCTCCAGCCTGCATTGCTGGCTAATTCAGATTTCAGGGACTATAATAACTGATCTAGCTTCTCCCTTGAGAGACAGGATACTCATGTACCTACCATGGTCGTTATACTTCCTTGTACCATAGATATTAGCCACTTGATCCTTTTTCCTCCATCTCCTCACCATGTTCTTTTGGTCATTTGAATCCTCCTTAAGAATAAAGCAGACCCATTCCATAATCTTCTTGCCGAGGGTTATCCTTCTCAACCGATTTCTACTACTCTCAACCCAGATATTGTTGCATCAGGTCCATTTGGTAATATCAAAAGACTTGAAACCAGCATTAGAGCATATTCTGTTTTCCCCCATGACAAAGACAGAGCTAATCAAGAGATAAAAAGGGAAGAGGTTTTTATCAATAATGACAATGTGGGTGGTTACTGTAGCAGGAAGGAAAAAAGGCTGATTCCGGTGAACCTAGGCAGAAAAGAGATCTTCTACAGTCCTAGAAAGTAGGAGGGAGAAAAACTTTGGTAAACATGTGTGGGAGCATTCTACACAACATATCTATTATTTGTTGTCTAACGTTTCGCTGATTTCAGTATACTTTGTAGGTTGATTACATCCACAAATTTCCAGCAACTTGAGCAACTGTTTCCTCTAAAAAAAAAACTTGAGAAAGGAAGGTAAGCCCCCCTTTGATAGTGCAGGAGAACATCTAGAAAACAACCAACAAGGAAAAGTGGGACGCGCAAAATTGGAGAAGAAGGGAATGTGCCACATCCCCCTTACCCTCCCCTCCAAGCAAAAAAAAAAAAAAAAAAAGCAAACTTAGGGTGTATACTTGAATCACATAAGGAAAGAAAATATAAGTAATCATATAGGGAAAGAAAAAAATAACTTACAGTCCAATAGTTTCTGGAGCAAACATTCTTTTTGATAAGGGTTTCAGGAGCAATCTTAAATGTTCACTTCTTCTAAGGGTTTTAACTTATAGTAGAACATTATGCACAGCAAGACATCAATAAGCAGGATGTGGCTTCCAACACCACCACTCAGTTAGACACCTCCTATGAATTCAGAGTTCAATTTCCTTGTCCTACTGTTTACTGATTAAGCGGTTTAATATCCATAGCTCATATCCTAGTTCAGAATTACCTAATCAACATGAAGAGTATCTCAATAGGAATTTTCCTTGCCTTTGTTTAGCTTAGCGTTCATAAAAGAAAGATAATATTGCAATAAAAGATGTGAAAACGAAAATGTCACATCTAGACCACAAAATGTTTCCTGACATCCAACTCCAAGTCGTTATGGTAAGCCTATTGAACATCTGAAGCAGATAATATACCACTCACTACGGACATATCTAACCTCTTCAACTTGCATCATCAAACAACAAAAGTCCAAGTTGGGACATGCATGTGTTAACTGAATCCTACTGTACTGGATCCAAATGAAGCAGACAATCAATTAAGAAGATCCACCTAGCCAAACCCAACTGAAGGAAATGATATTGAGTCAACATAGATGCAAAACAACACTAATCAACCACAAAGATTGCAACAACAACAACTAAATACCCAGTGGAATCCCAAAAGTGGGGCCTTGTGAGAGTAGAGTGTACCACTAGTGTAGCAAATTCAAGCAGAAAGAATAAGAAAACACAGCAACTAACAAAGGAAACTAGCCACAACCACAAAGATTGCAACAAATAGAGAAAAATCGAAGCTCACACCAACATAACAAGAAATCAAAAGCAGGTGTTCATTGTGGGGTCAGAGAGACAGATTGAAACGGTTAATTGAGATACTAATATAAGTATAGACATACATAAACATGTAAAAAAGATAGAGAGGGGCGATTACAGTGTTGGTTTTGGTATCAGCAGAATTCCAAGCCCTAGCTCCATCAACCTGACCCCAATCAATGTTATAATTGGGGAACGATGATTCAACCCCTTTTACACCGCCGGTGATGTGATGTTGGTCCTGAAGGTTGATGAAGTCATTGTTGCTGAGTGAAGTCGATAGATCCATGATCTGTTTATCCATATACTGCGACGTATTCATTCGATGCTCTACTCACTAGTCTTCGTCTGATTTTGGATTGCCTCACCTCAAACTGAAAACTATGGAGGTTTATTCTTTTACTCTTTATTTATTCCACAATGATCGAACACACAAAAGTCATTAACGTTGCTCGCAAGTATAGGTGACAATTTCAAGGACTCCATTGGTTAACCTATACAAATTTACAATTCGCAACTAACATTTAGCAATAATTATGTGGGCCACGTTTTAAATTTGTATAATATAGTAGTTTTTGGTTTCAACCTATTATACAAAATCTATTTTCTCTCTCCATAATCCTTTTACCTTATTTTCTCCTTAATTCACTCAATACAAATAGATTTCCAAATTTGAAAATTTCATTATTTTCCTCTCGATTCGTGATTTCAGATTTTCAGGGTAATTGTTGTGCGGTTTCAATTTTTTATTTTGATTTTATTTTTTGTTTTGGTTGTTTCATTCTTCTTCGTTTGATTTGTATTTATATATGACGGTGATTATCTTTGATTTTTCTGTTTTATCATCAGATACAATCAATTCATTTTTGTATAACTTTTTAAAGTTCTGATTGTTTATGATTTAATTTGTATAACTTTTTAAAGTTCTAATGGTTATATTTGTATAAATTCAAACGAAATTTTGAGATTTATGATATTTATATAATTCAGAAATTTGTATTATTCCAAACAACAGAGTCATTTTTAGATATATAGGTGTATTCATATCTATATAATTTTG
The DNA here is from genome assembly GCA_029582245.1 of Solanum etuberosum. Lineage (NCBI taxonomy): Eukaryota > Viridiplantae > Streptophyta > Magnoliopsida > Solanales > Solanaceae > Solanum > Solanum etuberosum. The sequence continues at coordinate 20,967 of JAJONR010009904.1, forward strand.
AAATTGTGTATAGTTACCCTGATTGTATAGTTGTACCTATATTTGTATAATTTCGAATTGTATATAGTTACCCTGATTGTATAGTTGTACTCGTATTTGTATAATTCTAAAATTTTGTATACAGTTACCCTAATTGTATATTTGTCCCTATATTTGTATAATTCTGAAATTGTATGTAGTTACCCTGATGGTATATTTATATTTATTATTTTAATGTTTGGGATTTGTTTCTGATTATTTCATTTTTGACATGATTTGTTTGGGAGTGCAATTTATTCTCAAACAAGCTCCAATTAATGCCCTTCATATGGAATGTTATACAAATATTGGTATAATGGATGACTTATGCAAGTGTTTGCCTGAAGATGCGTTCAATCATTTTTGCGCAACAATTTATACAAATCAAATTGGTACTTATCAGTTTATACAAATACGTACGAAGATAGCTTAATTATACTATTATAGATATCTCTTCTTCTTTACTCGTTCAATTCAAATACAATTGAAAATAGCTCTTCCACCAGAACATCAATTATCAACGGATTCATTATGAAAATTAATAAGTCAAAGTGAATACAAATCAAATCATATACAATTTTGACCGAATCTTCAATACATATTGTTGTAAATACAATTTCAATAAATTACATAACTCAGCTAAAAGTAATTTGATATGATTGGTTTAGAACACAAAAAAGGACGTAAATTCATTCTATCATGTACGTTTTGTATAATCAACGAAGAAACTAATTGATTTTTTTAGTTACACTTGTCGATATCATGAACCCAGAAAGAATCGTGTTGTTAATATGGAGGAAATCATATGTGGTTTGAAACTCTAATGAGATACTATTCTGTGATTTATGAAATTGTTTGCCATTTTTAATCGAAATTGCCGCTCATTTTGATTAAAAAAAATTTGAATTCTGAACTGTATAAATTAATAAAAACATGTGAATTATACAAACGAGAATGCTCATAACAACTGAAATTGTAGCTGCAACCCGTAATTATGCAAACTCTAGCGAAGGAGTCTAATTAAATTTTCTATAGTAGCTATTTGCGAAATTTACCTATATATTTATCCTTATTGGACCACGACCCAAATATTTTACTCGAGATACCCCTTGTTTGCACGGACCAGTGGTCCTTTTGTTCTTCTTTTTTGGCTTTTCATTTAAGTCTTTGTACTTCAATTTATTATTTTTATCCTATCATTTATTGTCTTTGTACTTCAATCGAAAAATGATCATATTTTCCCTTGTATTTTCATAAAAGGTATATATTTGCCATTTGTCATATTTTTTTGATATATTTGCTCATGTCATATAGCTTTAGGCACATATTTATCCTTGGACTGTTAAGTTTCATGTTCCCACTTTTATCATCATACATGGTGTCTACATGACACACATATATATATAACCACCAATTTAACAAATAAAACCTCCAATTTGTAGACGAAAACATTATGATTCAATGTAATCCAACATGATTCAATTAGGTATACACAAAAGAAAATTATAATCATTTTTCCAATTTTATTCAACTCCACCTCAATCCCAAATAAGGTGATATCCACTATATGAGCCATTTGTATCATGCTCTAATTATTTTTAAGAAAAGATCGGTTGACCAAAGAGCTTATGGAAAACCGTGCGATAAACGTCACTGAATTTCTTTCCAGGATAAACTGCATCAACGATTACTCCATAGGATAGCAGGGCTTGAAATGGTACCATAACCTGAACAATAACAAACAAAATAATTTTTTTTAAAAAATAATCAGTGACCCATTAATTATTCTTAACATATATCCAATTACTAAAAATCAAGAATGTGAAAAAATGTTCTAATAAAAAAACCCTCATAGTCTTCAATGTGATCTCCACATAGTAAGACTGTAAGAGTATCCATTTCTAATTCGCCATTTTTCAATCTGTTAGAGTTGAGGTCCCTCCATAATATTGATTGGACATAATAATTATTAGGAGGAAATTTTAAGTGAACTAAATATATTTATCTATGTAGGCGTGTGGTGTAGGCGTTTCGTAGGATGATAGAAGTGGTGATATGAAACTTAACAGTCCAAGGACAAATATGTGTCCAAAGTTGGATGGCAAGAACAAATAGATCAAAATAGTATAATGAAGGGCAACTATAACCTTATTCTGAAAGTACAAGTGCAAATAGGACCCTTTTTCATACTTCAATTTATTGTTTTTGTCCTATTATTTATTGTCTTTATACTTAAATTTACTATTAGTTTTGTCTTTTGACCGACTATTTTTGTCCCCTTCTCATTTATTATTTGGTTCATTTTATTTTGTGTATTTTTTTATGTTATTTTGTCTTTCTTTTATTTGAATATAAAAATAATTATAATGGTTGATCATTTTTTTACTTAAATAATATATAAAATAAATAAGGGATAATTTCAGAACCTCCCCTCACGTTTCGCTTAATCACATTGACCTCCCTCATGGTTTACGATATTACGTATACCTCATTTATTTAAAAAAATTTGTAACAAATCTTTTTATGTATTTTTCATTAATGTAAATTAAATACAACTTGACAAATCTACCCTTTTTAATATTAGATTTTTCATTTAAACTCCCATATTTAACAAAAAAAAAACAATGTTAAAATCCCACAATTTCTTTGCTGGAAAGTATTTTTCTCTACAAACGTGGATCCTACATTTTCTTCTTCTTCCTGCCTCGTGAGGTCAATTATTCCATGGACGTGTACCTGTTCAAAATCGAATCGAAACTGATAATTCGAATCAATAAAAAGTTATTGGTTTATCGGTAACGAGTTATTGGTTTAGCGGTTTCCCTAACGGTTTTGATTTATTTTATTATCTGGTTATCGATTCTTAACGGTTTGAGGTTTTTTCTTAACGGGTTAACCGATAACCCGATAGTAAATTAAATAATTACATTTATACCATTTGGTATATAAAGTCCTTGACTTAGAGTTTAGTTTTATACTTTTATTTATGGTTGTCTCAAATTGTTGGTTATTCTACAATGTGACAATGTTTTCAAATCATGTGCATGGTTCGTTTGGTTTGTCACCTTGTTTTTAAGTAATTTTTAAAAAATATTTTTGGTGTCAAATTTTAACGGTTAAACCAATAACCGAATTGATAATGATCAATAATCGATAAACCAATAACTCATAAGACAATATCTTTATGGTTCTATAATGGTTTAGCATATATACAAACTGGTAATTGATAAATCGAACCGATAAACTTCAAATCGAACTAATCGATACGCAGCCGTACACGTACCCTCTAGGATAAAAGATTGCAGTACTTTTGATCCAAAACTAATTATACAATAAGGGACTTTATGTGTTGCAATGTATACAAAGGAGAAAATAAAAATGGTCAATGACTCGTGCAAAGAAAAATATCGAAGAGGAAGAGAACTTGGAACCTATTTACAATCTGCATAGAAGAATTTTTTGAGCCAAGGACTTTTTAATTATTTTTTTTTATCAAATATGATATTTTGATATAAAAAATAATAATTAATTAAAATAGTTTAATAGATTATTAGAAAAGGAAAAATTTGTCAAATTGTATTTTATTACATTAATGAAAAATAGATTAAAAAGAATTGTTACAAAATATTTAAAATAAGGGAGGTATATGTAATATCGCAAACCTCGAGGGAGGTCAATGTGATTGAGTGAAACGTGGGGGGAGGTCTCTGAAATTATCCCAATAAATAATTAGCTGACAATAAAAATAGTTATAAGGAATATTAAATTTACTAATTTATTAAATAAAATCTAAATTAATGGAGACACAAATTTTTATGTTTTATTAGATTATGTTCTATTATTACATTTCTTTTTGAAAATAGAAAAATATTTTTTAAAAAAACTATTGTCTTATTATTTTTAGACTAAAAAATTAAAATTAAAAATAAAATAATAATCAAATATATTAATAGATAATTAAGAATGACAAAGGAGTGTCTCATTAAAGGATTAGACCAAACCTCTATGATACCACAAATCCACAATAGCATATAAATATTTTATGACTGGTATCATTGAGCACTAAAGCAAACCTCAATGATACCATAAAAAAATGTACGTAATTATAGTGTGACGACATAGTGGTGGTCTCACAGTAGGATTAAAGCAATCCTCATGAATGATACCAGATATATTGTGATGATATTATGAAGGTTTCACCAAAGAACTGAAGTAAACCTCAATGATACCATGACAATATATAGATATATTTTCATAGTATTAGGAAGGTCTCATCAAAGGACGGAAGGAAATCTTAGTGCAACTACAACAATATATTCATATATTGTGATAGTATCATACATAATCGGAGGAGTGTTACAAATTATATGAAATCGGCATATGATACCATGTAAGTATATGGTATGTTGTGATGGTATCATTGAAAAATTATAAGTTTCTCTCTTGAAAGACTGCTCATTACTCAATGATAACGTGATATTATATGTATAATGTGTTGGTATCATTGAGGAATGAGTTGGTTGTACATGAATGAATGTAGGAAACCTTATTAATATCATAGAAATATATGATATTGTCATAGTATCATTAATGCATGAGTAGTTTTGTGAATGAAGATAGGAAGAAAACCTTAGTGCTACCATAACAATATGTTCATATACTGTAATGGTATCATACATGATATGAGGATTGTTACTGATTATATGAAATAATTTTTAATGATACCATGCCAGTATATGATATATTATGATGGTATCTTTGAGAAATTATGATTTCCCCCTTGAAGGTTTGATCATCAGTCAATGATATCATGTTATTATATATATAATGTGATGGTATTATTGAAGGACAAAATAATTGAAGCAAACATCAATAATATCATGACAATATATAGATAATGTGATGATATTATTATGGACTGAAGCAAATTGTAATGATATCATATCAGTATATAGATATATTGTGATGATATCATAGAGGTCTCACTGAAGGATTGAAGAAAAAATAAATGATATCATGCCATTAAATAGATATAGTATGATGGTATCATGGAGGTCTCACTAAAGGATTGAATGATCGAAGCATGCATCAACGATACCATGACAATATGTAGATATATATATTGTGATGGTATCATGATGGTCTCACTGAAGGATTGGAGCAATGGTCAATGATATCATAACAGTATATACAAAATTAAATTATGGTAAAAAAATTAAAGAATATTATGATTTGATAAAAAAAAAATGAATGGAAAAGGAAGAAAAGTAATAAAAGAATTAGAAAAATAATTAAAAAGAGAAGAAAATAAAATAAAAGAAACGGGAAATTAAGAAAATTTAAAAAATACAAAAATAAAAGGAACCAATAGAGGAGAAAAAGGTGGGAAAAGGAGAAAAATAAAGGAAAAAATAGAGAAAAATATATGAATAAAGAAAAAAATGAGAAAAAAAGAAAATTAAAAAGAAGAAAGGGAGTATATAAAATATTTTTTTTATTTTAATAAATAAGTTAGTGATTTTAGTTTTTTTTAATTACTTCTTGTTGTAGTCTAATTTTTTAATTTTCCTACATTTTTATTAGTCTAAAAAAAGTTAGCTACTATATTTATTTTTGAATTTTCTTGTATTTTTAAAAAGAAAAAGAAAAAAAGCAAAAAGGAAGAAAACAACCTTTCACATATAAAGAAAGGTTGAACCTTTCCCAAAATAAAACAAAAAAGACAATATACAAAAGAGCGTTGAGGTCATGCTGGTGTCAGGCTAAGGAAAGTAAAAAAAACGTCATTGGATAATCATTGAAGGGACATCAAAGTAAGGGGGTAACCGCTTGTAAATAGTTTTCCTAACTTTGTTTTTAATTATTTTAAAAGAAATTGTGGGTGGGGTGGGGTGGGGATAGGGGGTTCGAGTGGGGGTAGGGTGGAGGTGGAGTGGGGATATAAAAAATTTAATTAATTTATTTTTGTTCATTAAAGAGAGCAAGACATCCTCCCTCAGTCTGAATATTTATTTATTTATTTTTGTTCATTTTATTTTCAATTGTAGTTATATATTATTTGTGATAGATATACTAACAACATGTTTAAGACATATTCCCTTGTTAATCTTTGTGTCTAGTCAAAATATATTCATATAATTTGAGACAAAAAGAGTATCAATGTAACAAGTATCAATCTATTGATTAGAAGAAAAAAAGAAAAATAATACTCCTTCTGTTACTGTTTGTTTATCTTAGTTTGATGGATAGAGTTGAAGAAAATAAAGAAGACTTTTGAATCTTGCGATATTAAACCAAAGATTTGCATAATGTACTGAATGCCCTTTGAATCTTGTGGGTGTAACGAGTTACTCTTTCTATCCCAATTTATGTGGCATAATTCAAATTTCAAAAGTCAAACTTTTTAGTTTTGATCGTGAATATGGATATTGAATTTCATATCTTTTGAAGTAAAATCGAAATATTTGGTGACCACGTAAAAAGTACAATAAGTTACAATAACTGACAACTCAAAATATTTATAAGGCATAAAAAAACTACATTTAAATAAAAACGTATGACTTTTGAAATATAAAAGATACTACATAAATTAAGACGGAATACTAAATATAGAAAATAAAAAATAATTTACGATTTACAGACCTAATGTATGTGTAAGTTTGCTGTCACGACCCAGACCGTCGTGATTGGCACCCACACTAACCCTCCGGTGGGAGAACCATTACTACTAACCAACTAACCCCAAAACTAAACATTTAAAGATACGGAAGCAGATTTAAATGCAGAAATAAAGTGGAGTTCCCATAAACTCCGGAAATCTAACAAATCGTTACTAAAACATTGCGGAAAACACCCCTAGAATCCGAAAGTCAATGTACCAAAACATCTAAAGTTCAACAAGTCCAAGGAAAATGGGTACAATCCAAACTAAACATACGAGTAAATCTAACTAGAAAGTTTGAGTCCGAAAAGAGTGGACTAAAACATAGAGGACCCATGACAGCCTGAAAGAACTAGCTCACCCTTGAATCCGATCTTGCTCACTAATCTCCTAAACGAGGTCTGTCCGTAGCCGTCTGAAGATGCCCTGTACTCAACAAAGAAGGAGCAAGTGCAGTATCAGTACACAACCACAGTGTACTGGTAGGATCATGCGGCTATTCCAGTAAGCGAAACATATATAAGAAGTCACAACATAGTAAACATGACATGCACAAAATATATACACACACATGCCGTTTATCATTTCAAGAACAACTTATAGTTCCACATTCTCATTAACAAGTAAATATGACAATTCAATGGTCCTCTCATGGAACCCATACCTAAACTGTTAGTGTGCCGGATCGTGACACCCGATCCAAGTTAGTGTGTCGGAACGTGACACCCGATCCAAATGTATGTCGGTACGTGACATCCGATCCCAGTTAGTGTGTCAGAATGTGACACCCTATCCATTCAACATGCCACAATCACAATCACAATGTACATTCTCAAAATCATACAATCAAGCGTTGATTCATGGCTTACAATCATTCATTCATTCATACTCATTTACATTAGGTGTGATCAATAGTGCAACATTCGCATACATACATGCATTACAATGAAGCAAATACTAACATACATCACACAAACATGAAATCAAACCATCACCTACCTCGAAACCAAGCTTGAATCCCCCTAAGGCACTTGAATCTTCCCTTTTCGGATTCTTTCCCCTTGTTCGTGGTCTAAAATTAACAAATTAATGCAACGATCAATAAACGAGGCCTATTTACCCGGATTACAATCGAAATCATCAATCTTAGGCCAAACCCAAGATTGAAATACCCAAACTAGGGCTTTTTGCACCATTAACTTCAGATCAAAACCCTCCCCCAACAATAATTACCCAAGAATCTAAGTTCTGTGGATCGAAATATGGATTGGGGGAGTAAAATCCTTATCTTTAGTGCTAGAAGATGTGGAAAACTGTCAAGAACTTGCCCTGGTCAGTTTCTTAGCTCTCAAGAACGAAACTTGCAGAAAATAACGTTTTTGGGATTTATTTCTGACTTAAGTCGCGTCTGTCCTGCTGTGGCGGACCCTATCCCGCCCTGGCGGCTTGCACGGAGACAGAGAGTCAAATTTAGATTTTCAAACCCCATTTCACAACACACCTTCAACCCATGACATTCAAAACTACTCATTCACGCTAAGATCAGTTTCAGAAGTTCTACTTGTCCGAATTTGATTCCGTAAAGTTGTACGGGTCCTTAATGTCTTAGCTATCCACTTTATGTGATAAAAAACATAATTATATCTATCATTCATTATCAGATTTCCCTAGCCCGCACTGACTCTGATTTCGTCTAAATCTGGACTAGGCTAGGTATTTCCAAGTTACTGCCAAAAAGTTTTCTGACCCCAATTCTTTTCCCATTGGCTTTTTCCTTACGACGGGATCATGTCGTTACAATAGATACCAATTTACCCATCACTCGTCCCCGAGTGATCAACTAGGAAAGACCGGTTAAAGTAAAGGTAGAGTAGTACCTGAGTGATAAATATTGTTGTATGTAAACTTAACTAACAACAAAAGCTATTCTCAATAACCACCAAAGTTGATCTTACACACGTCTGCCACATGTTATCAAGGACCTTGACACAATCATCAGGACTAATCCTTTCTCACATAAGAATGATAAAATTTTAAATCAATACTCGCTACAATTAAAGGTGGAACTGAACCAACCAACACACACTCATAATACTCAAACAATCATAGTTATTATCAACATCTCCTTCTCACAACATAAATTTCCATGAGCTTAAGTTATAAAAATTTGATCTTTAGACATCAGATATGTCACGACCCGAGCCTACATCCTGGACGTGGCCGGCACTCGAGAACCATTTCTGGTCCCCAAGCGAACCCTCATCCTGGCTGACTACAAGCGGAAGAGTAACTCAAGCATACAAAGCTTAAAAACTGAATAAAATTCATTGAACTCAATTACAAATCTTTAACTCGAATGAATAACTCTGAATAAAAATAATATGAATTCAACTCGCCATAAAATAGGCAACTTAAGTCTTTAAAACATTTAACAAATTAAATTAACAGACTTCTGAAACTCTACTGTACTGACAAAGATGGAAGTCGGGACAAGACCCACGACATCCTAACAACTGATATAACTGAAAGTACAAGTGGAACCCTCCGGAAGCAAGGAGGCTCACCATAGCTAACTCGAACTCCATGTGGTATCAACAAAGCTCCTGTTGATGACCCTGAATATCTGTATCTGCATCATGAAATGATGCAGGCCAAATGGCTCAGTACGTGGAATGTACGAGCATGTAAGGGGAATTCTGAAGCATAAACATAAGCTTGAACTTGATAAAAAGGAAACATACTTACCTC
>JAJONR010009905.1:0-42967 GCA_029582245.1 Solanum etuberosum
TATATATATATATTGATTTAGTATAAGTTAAGCGAAAAATTCGGTTGGGATATCTATTGTAACTATTTAGGGAGGCATTAATATAAGGGGGTATATGTTTGTTATTAATTTGTATTTATGGGGCATTTGCTTAGTTTTTCCAAAGCATTGAAGTATAAATAAATCATGTCTTGGCTCGGGCCAAAAGATAATAATATGAATTTAGGCTCAATCCTTAGTTGTTATTCTTTTGGACTAAGATATTGTGTCAAACAACTGCTGCATCTCGCTTGGGTTTGAGGCTCGTTTTTATTGTATATTCAGTTTTTTCGTATATTATGTATATTTGTGCGTATGCTATATATCAGACTGTATACTCCAATTTGTTTCAAAATACTCTATCCGTTTTAATTTATTCATATTTTAAAATATATGTTTGAGTAGAATTGAATTCCTATATTAAAGGTCAACTAAAATTAAGTGAGTTTATTCACTATCGATGAAACAAGTGAAAATGTTGTTATTGGGGAAAAATTTAAATCATGATCTAACGTTTTCTCATAAAAAAATTATTTCATTCAAAATATATCTTTAGATAATGGCCTAAAAAATCTATTCATCATAAGCCAAAAAATAAAAGATGGTCATTTACAAACCTCAAAGGGAAAATGGTAAATTCTTGTGAAAAAATGGTCATTTGTTCATGAATTCAAGGAATTTCATACTTCCACTCATTAGTGTTTAATCATTGACATGTACATTTTTTCAATTGAAACAATAAATCAATAGCCTTTCTTGATACCACATTAATACATACGTTATTCAATATATAACTTATGTATATTATGTATGTATTGAATAAGTTATTTGCTTTACATTTGCCATCATTGATTTTCATTTGCCATTAAAACGAAAATCATTATTTGCTTTACATTCTAATTCAACATCAACGTAACAATCATGCGTTGCATGGACCTTAAGTCGACTATACTTGTAAGTATATACAACTATTAACGTATTTTTATCGTCTATACTAGTTTTGATGCACGGGTGTTGCACATGAATGTCAAACCACGTAGTACACTATTTTTTAAAATAATGTCAATATTAGTAAACTAAAAATTTAAGTAAACAATTATAAACAAAACAATAAAGTATAAGTTCATATGAATAATGGATATATGATTTGTAATTTGTATATAACCAAAATTATATTGATCCCCCATTTCTTTCTTCGTGATAGTGTTTTGCACTTCTTTCACTGATTGAGCCCGTAGTCATGTCAGGATTGTTTGACCATTTTGGTCCTATACCGGTCACTATATTCTTGATAGTTGCGCTCGGAGATCAACTTTGTCATATTCGTGCTTCCTGATTTGGTACAATACTGCATCAGACGATATATTGCTATTAGGGCCCGAACATTATCCCTAGGGTGATTGGGACATTTGATTTACTACAATACACAACATCCAATGAAAGGAATTTCGGTCACGCAGAATGTCATATATGTTTGACATATTTTGAGGAAAATAAAGATGACAGGATATTACCGTGTAGTCATATCTACCACCACAAATGTATAGTAGAGTGGAAGGTCAAAGATATGACTTGTCCCGATTGTCGCCGGGATTATAGTGGTATTGTATCGTAGTTTACAACAACAAAAATGCGCATACGGGGGATTCAAACCGGCAATCAACATATGTTTATTTGGCATTCACGTGCAACGCACGTGCATCAAAATTATGGCATTCACGTGCATCAAAACTAATGTGTGTGTGTATATATATAGGCTCTTAGGCTCCTCCTTCCTCCCGGGCTTTTTTTCCCTCACGTTTATAATAAGTATAAACTCAGTTTGTTTTCAAGTTTCGGTATTATAGTATCATTGACTAATGAGTAGAGTGTAAACAAGAAACCTTAATGATACCACAAATATATATATACACACACACTTATAATGTCATTTACTAATGAGTAATTTCTGAACAAGAAACATTAATGATACCACAACAATATATTCATACTCTTATAGTATCATTGACTAATTAGTACGGTGTGAACATGAAATCTTAATGATACCACAACAATGTAACAAACCCAAATTCCACTATATTAATAAAAGAACTGAAACACGATTACAACTTTAGAATTATGATTGCAATACTTAAACTATGGAAATACAATAGAAATATTGAAATAACAAGTAACTAAAGATAGAGATAAGAATGCAGATGAGAAGCTTAGACTCTTAGAAGAAGGGAGAGGACAAACATTTCTTCAATATGCATAATCCCTACATCACTGACCACTACCCCATTTAATGAAACCGTTTTCACACCCACTACTCGATGAGAGCACCAATGTAACAAACCCTAATTCCATTATATTAATAAAAGAACTGAAACACGATTACAATATTAGAATTCTGATTGCAATACTCAAACTACGGAAATACAATGGAAATATTGAAATAACAAGTAACTAAAGATATATATATATATATATACTGATTTAGTATCAGTTAAGCGAAATTTTCAGTTAGGGTATTTATTGTAATTATTTAGTGGGGCATCAACGTAAGGGGTGTATGTTTGTAAATTGGAATTAATTTGTATTTATGAGGCATTAGCTTAGTTTCACTATTTTCTTCTATTCAATTCATAATCGGTCATAAAATATCGACATCCATTTGGGCCTAGGAGATATCAAGTAATGGGCCGTAATGTGCTCCAAGCCCATTCTCTATTCTCAATGGCGCGCTGGGTAAATGTTCGTTAAACACGCGACTCCGTCGCTGTTCAGACGTACCGGTCACTTTCCTCCTCCATTTTCGTTAATCGAAAAGCTTCTTCATTAAGTAATCCAAAACGAATTTTAAAGAGGAAATTTCACCGTTCATATCAGAAACAATAGGCGCTGCTTGATCTCCTTCGTATTTGTCTTCATTATACAATCCGATGGACGATTCTTACACCAATTTCCCGACGAGTCACCTTGTTGGCTCAGTACCGGTATGTACTTTTCACTTCGCACTTGTTTTTGCCGGTAGATTTTGTTTTTGTTTGTGGATTTTTCCAAACCGTTGAGATTCTCACTACATTGGCGATTTTAGTTAGCTAATTAGTTTCCTTTAGGTTTATAGACCGGTTAGGGTTAAGACAAATTAGTATGGATATTGGAATTGATTGGTTTTGAATAGAGTGGAATTGGTATTCGATTGTGTTTGGAAATGTATGATTTGTTGAGATTTTTCACTACATAGGGATTTTAGCTACGCTTTGAGGTAAATTAGCTTCCTTTAGGTTTATAGAGTGGTTAGGGTTCCTTAAAAGACAAATTATTATTGACATTGGAATTAATTGGATTTGTATAGAGTGGAATTGCTATTTGATTGTGTGTGGAAATGCATGATTTGTTGAGATTTTTCACTACATTCGGATTTTAGTTAGTGGTTAATTTTCCTTGAAAGACAAATTATTACCGATATTGGGATTAATTGGATTCGAATGGAGTGGAGTTGGTAATGATGAGGATTCAATGTAGTAGAAACCCAACTAGTTTGGAGTGAGGCATAGTTGATTTGATCGATTGTTATCCCTAATGGAGTGATTGTGAGTGAAAATTTATGATTTGTTGAGATTTTCACTACATTGAGACTTTAGTTATTCATTGTGTTAAATTAGTTTCCCTTTATAGAACGATTACTGTTCCTTAAAAGACAAATTATTATCGATGTTGGTATTAAATGGATTAAACTAGAGTGGAATTGATATTGAGGATTCAATGCAGCTAGTTTGGAGTGAGGCGTAGTTGATTGATTGATTCTTGTGGTTAATTTGTTTCCTTTTGTGTTGGAGAGATTTTTCCATTCGAAGAGTGAAAATTTGCTATATCCACATAGTTGATCTTCAACTAGTTCGTGATTGAGGCTTGTTTATTGATTGGTTGTTGTGATTATTTGTTTCTTTGTAAAAGTATGTATGACTCTGAACTAAGGGGGAAACAACAACAACAACATACCCAATATAGTCCCACTCAGTGGGGTCTGGGGAGGGTAGAGTGTATGCAGACCTTACTTCTAACTCAGAGGTGAGGGAGAGAGGTTGTTTCCGATAGACCATCGAGACTAAGGGGGAAAAAACAAAACAAAACATTTCGGAAACGGATTATTGGTTAAGTACTGAAATTTCTAACTACGTTCAGATTTTTGTGATTGGTTATGATAGATTCGTTTCTTTCTATTGTGTGGCACTACTAATAATTGGAAAATATAGGAAATAAGCATAAGATGGGTATCTTTTAACACGTTTGAGGTAGCTGCACTTGAACTGTTGAACATGGTAGTTGATTCCGGATGTAGTGTTTTTTGAATCCTCACAGTTAGGATGCACCTTGTAAGGAGACCGATGGAACAATATAGGGGTAGGAAGAGACATTTATACATAGTGTTCATCGACCTCGAAAAGTCGTACGATAAAGTTTCTAGGGGGTTGTATGGAGATGTTTGGAGTCTAAAGGTGTACATGTGTCTTATATTAGTCCTATTAAGGAGATGTACGATGAAGCAAAGACCCGGGGTAAGCGTAGTGGCCAGCGGGAGGTGACTTTAAACATTTCCCGGTCATGATGGGGTTGCATCAAGGATCAACCCTTAGTCCCTTTCTATTTGCATTAGTGATAGATGAACTGACATTTCATATTCAATGGGAGGTGTCATGGTGTATGTTATTCACAGATGACAGTATCGATCGATGAGACGCGTAGTAAAGTTAACTATAAGCTGGAGGCTTGGAGATACGTCTTAGAATCGAAAAGTTTCAAGTTAAGTAGGGCTAAATTAGAGTACCCGAGTGCAAGTCCAGTGATGCAATGCATGAATCAGAAGTGGAAGTGAAGATTGATACACAAGTCATCCATTAGAGAGGAAGTTGCAAGTATCTTGATTCTATTATCCAAGAAAACAGAGTGATTGACAAGGATGTCACTCACCGTATTAAAGTAAGGTAGGTGAAATGGAGGCTCTTGTCTTGGGTACTGTGTGATTAAAATATGTTACCAATGCTTAAAGGTATGTTCTATAGAGTGGGGGGGACCTACACTATCGTATGGAGCCGAGTGTTGGCCAATCAAGAACGCACACGTTCAGAACATGAAGGTAGTAGAAATAAAGATGCGTAGATGGATGTGTGGGCATACTAGGAGAGATAAGATTAGGAACAAAGTTATACATGACAAGGTGAGAGTGGCCTTCGAGACGAACAAAATGAGGAAAGTGAAGTTGAGATGGTTCGGGCATGTGAAGAGGAAATGCGCGGATGCACCAGTAAGGAGTTGTGAGAGATCAGCTATAAGAGGTTTTAGAAGAGATAGAGATAGGCCGAAGAAGAATTGGGGAGAGGTGATTAGACAAGACATACACAATTTCAGCTTACTGGGGATGCGACTCTATATATGAAAACATGGAGGTCGAGGATTAGGGTAAAAGGGTAGTAAGTGAGTTTTGTCACACTTTTATGAGGGAGAGACACGGAGGTCAATCTCCTTCTCTCATTTTCTCCTTATCCAGTAGTATTAGTTAGTATTCGTGTAGTATCTTATTAGTCAAATTTCACTACTATCTGTTGCATCATTTGCTCTGTGTATCTTGCTATTTTGCTGCCATTATTTTCCTTTCAATCTTGCTTTGATTACACTTCTTTTGATCCGAGGGTCTATTGGAAACAACTTCCCTACCCCACAAAGGTAGGGGTATGATCTACATACATCCTACCTTCCCTAGACCCCACTTGTGGGATTATACTGGGTCTGTTGTTGTTCACAGTTATGATGCAAAGTTGCTCAAATTTTAAAGGCATTATAAAAGAGTCTTTTTGAAATGAAGACTAACTTTTTTTGTTGAAATGATAAAGAAAGGATTTTGGATTAATAACTTTCTCTTAATAAAACTACAATAGAATGCATTTTTATTTGACAACTAATTTGAAGGATCTGACTTCATTGAAATATTATGTTTTAGTGCTTCAACAATGCTCAGGAATTAGTTCTTTCCGGGAATCTAAAGTTTTAAACCAAAAATCATATCTAGTGTCAGTTTTGATTGTTTGTAAAGTAATATCAACCATACCTGATAACTGACTCTAGTATTGGCTTGGGACACTTCTTTTACATTATAGTTGTTATGTCTTGTACAGGCAGTTGTCACTGAAGAAAAGAACAGCTATAAACCACAAGGTACCCTCCTGTAATAGGAATTTGTTATAACTCTTGATAGCTCTCTTGAAGAACAAACTTATGCTAATCTATTAATGCTGTTTGCAGCCCCTGCAGCAAATTCTCCCATACTTCCTCCAAATAATGGTCCAAATGCAGGAAGAGGGTATCAAACTCTTGAAGGTGGTATGTCTTTCTAGATACTTGTATTTCCTGCTTCCTGATATATGACATAATTTCTTTTACTGAATATTGAGGAAGTTGGTAGACTTGCATGTCATTTTGATGGTGGATGATGATTGCATTGAACTTTTTTATCGGAGACATCCGGAGGGACGAAGAATGCATTTCACTACTTGTTTGAAAAATGCAAATAGAATTATTCAATAAGAAAACATCATTTATGAGTTTGAAGTTCAATTTGTTTTAATGAATTTGATTTTGAGACTTGCTGAGGACTTGTAGAGTTAGTATGACTTGAATTTTTTTAGCAAATATATATTATTTGTTGAAAATGTATATAGAACTTTTTTCCAGCGAGGGCTGGGCTTGTGATGTATATATATATTAATATCTCACTAAAGAAGGAAGGTATGGCCTAACCTTCATAGAATTACTTCAATGCAAAACATTGTTTATGAGTTTGAAGTTTCATTTCTATTAATGGATTGATTCTGAGACTTATGGATCGTTTTAGGTTATTACATGAAATTGTGCCAAACATCACGAGTTATGAAAAGAGAGAATGGTACATAAGATAGGACTAATGGGTTCTGATTGAAGTTTTATAGCAGACCAGGAAATAACTGCCACTGGTGGTAAGCTCTAGGTGATTGCTACAGGATCAGTTTTATCTTCTATTTCTTGGACAACGACATAAGTCCATTATTTGTTTAGGTCTTGCAATTTGTATATGTATTTCCAAATGTGCAGATAACTTTCTACAAAAGCTAATTTTTCCTCCTTATTTTAGTGAATGTAAATATTGAATTGAAATAAGAAAACTCAAGCAGATCTCTAGCTGGGTATTAATATATAGCAGTGGTGGCTTCTTTCTTAAACAATTAAGTGAACTGAAAGACACTGGGGGTGTGTAAAAGCATGGTATCTTGCTCCTTAATTTGGTTGATAAACTTATTGCATAAAACTACAAATTATTACTACCTTGACTAACATGTATCCAAAAGAAAACAAACCCTTAAATAACCATTCGTCACATAAAACTATTGCTTTCTTGTTTATGGTTCCACAGAAGCTAATTTGGAAAAAATATCACTTATCGGTGTATATAATGCTCCAATTGAAATTTTTTCTTGCTAAAAAAGTCTTCCCTTATTTTAGTAGAGCACAAACTGCATATTTGTAAATTCTGAGTGGTGTTTTTACTGTTGAAAGATTGAGGAGAAAAGAAAGATTCATACTTCTGAGACATGACCATATAGTGATATCGATGGGATCTATTTAGGTAATATTTTGTAGACCACAGAGAGGAATCCATTGTTAACATCACACTGTTTAAGGAAAGGGAAGGCTGCAGTTTAGTTTTCGTGTATTTGGAGTCTGAAATACAGAAAAGAGGCTGTTTGTGCAGCTAGCTTCTGCATATCTGCATGAACGATTAATATTGATCTTTTCCTTTCTTACTTGCTTCCTTTTCTTTTTTATGTTATTGTCCCTTTTGGGCTTCCTTTCTGCCGTATGGTATTCACCAACCTTGACTTGTTAAACCTACCTTCTTGTAATGACTGTTAGGCATCTATGATGCTTTAAGGTGTGCATATGCTTGTTATGTAATCCAAATTCATAAAGCACATCAGAAATAGTTGGCGTGCAGCTTCCATTAGTTCAAGTAACACCTACCTATTTTATGCAGAAGGAGATGGGCAGCAGTCAACAAACAGGTGGAATGGAGTATTTAGCGTGTCATCTTATACAGAATATTTTAACGTGGATACAGACCTTGTCTTGAACAGATTGATGAGTTCATTGAATCCTACTACTGGAGATTTCTTCAGCAAGATTGATGCTAACCCTGACCTGTAAGTCCTACGTATATAACTGTAGAAACATGGTGAGAAAGCAACTAAGCTTTGTCAGTTGCTAATATATAGATTATTTAACTAGATTTGAGGAAATATGAGCTAATTCGAACAACAGAACAGAAGTTTCCATATTCCATAAATACATACACTTATGCATCTATATGTATTTTGTTCTTAACTCTTAATTTAGTGCTTGTTCTTCGTTCTCTTTTATCTGTTATGTTGGCCAGTTAAGGTTCTTGAAGCTTATTATCCTTTATAAGAAATTGAAAAAGAGATGCAAAAAAAAAACTTCTGTTTCGGTAGTGAAACTCAAGCTTGCTAAGGACCGTTGTGGTGAAAAGAACTAAAGTCTTTGTAATATGATGCTCAACACATACTTATTAGAAAACGGGATGCTGATCACATTTATTCATGAGGTGAAGTTTCAAGGGAAAACCTTGTCCGTATTCTTGCTGTTTGATTGTGTATAATATTTCCTCATTCTAGGATAATGATTAATTCTGCATGTTGGTGTCAGGTGTCCTATGTTGTATCTTGCAGTTCTGATGTACAAATTTTTAATTCTTCTATGAGAGAACTTGGTATATTAGTTTTTGTCTTTTGAGACATAAAACCATTACGTTATTGATATATCAAGCCAAAATAGTCTTTGCTTCAGTTCTGGAGCCTCTCAAGCTACTGGTGAACTAATTCTCTTAGATATGATGTTGTACAGTAGCAATTCAATAGCGTGTCCTTTTTCTCTTTTTCTGTTTAATATCTTGCATCTCCTTGTAATGTGGGATTATTGTGCTTTCCTTGACTTATTTGAGTTTTTAAATTTCTCCACCTAATATTGTTCTTCTATCTCCTGTTTTTGCATATTTCAGTTATGGGCTTGTCTGGATATCTACTACTTTAGTATTTGTCCTTTCTTCCATTGGGAACTGTGCCACATACCTGATGCAGAGCGATGGCAATAGTTCTTGGAACTTTGATGTCAATTATGTGAATGTGGCAGCCTGCTCGGTATATGGTTATGCATTGCTAGTGCCGTTGGGGTTTTACTTCTTGATTCGGTATATGGGTATTAGTGCTAGCCTGATACGCTTCTGGTGCTTGTGGGGATATTCACTCTTTATTTTAGTTCTGAGCTCCGTAAGTATATAATTTTTCTCTGGATAACTCAGACCCTTATTAATCGTATTGCTGACATAATAATAAGGGGAATTCCTCCTCCTTCCTGTACTACGTCTATGGTTCAGAAACATACAGCTTTTATACCTCTCCATCCATGCATCTCTCTGTTCGAAGTGCTATTAAGCGAATGCATAAAATGTGTTGATTCCATGAAGCACAACAGTACAGTTTTACCTTGATACATAGAACAATATTTACACCTTGTGCATAGTTTGCATCTTGGAGTTTGACAGACATTTTTTTCGCCCAATGAGAAAGGGAGAATTACTGGTTTTCTTTCACTTTAATATAAAATTAAATGATTCCTCCTTTAATTTTTGGCAACATGTATTCACTAAGATCCTATTATGTCTTCTCCATTTTTCAGTTTCTGTTGATCATCCCCGTCGAGTTCCTTAGGTGGACCATCACCATTGCTGCTGCCACAACATCAGCTAGTTTCGTTGCTTTAAACCTCAGAACATATGTACAGTCAGATGATCTTATGATTATACTGGTTGCTTCTTTTGCCCTGCAAGCAGCTTTGACAATCTTCATCAAGATGTGGTTCTTCTCTTAAAAGTTTCGCGTTACTATGCCAGTTGTATGCTCAACTCGCAGTTTCAAAAGTGTAGTTCGAGTTTTGTTTTCTTCGACAGAGTTCTTCCCTTTTCTGGTGTGTTTGGTGTACCATTTAATCAGTGGTTTGCATAGTTTTATGAAGCAAAGAGTGGACAGTACAAACAGAGGAAACTTGTAGAGAAGTCATGTTGCATTATGTATTTTTGGTCTATAGGTATATGATTATGTTTTTCATGAATGAAGCTTGTAGTAAAATTGTCCTTTTCCCACATGCTTTGAAGTGGAGTTTTTTTTTTTGGGTCTTTTTCCTACTGTTTTTGCATAAATAAATCTAAATATTAGTGTGAATATTGTTAAATAATTAGATTTTAGAGTCGATGTATTCTCATATTATAATTGTTAATATATGTTTTATTTTACAGAAAAAATATGTATTTTTAGATACGTAGCCCATAGTCATCGTTATATAACTAATGCCGTGTTCAAAACAGTCGCATGGCCATGTATCATTGAATTTCGTGTTCGTTGAAAAATTATACTCTATACTATTTCATGCCAAGTTATATAACTAATGTCTTGTTCAACACAGTGGCATGAATCTATCATTGAATTTCGTTCGTTGAAAAATTATACTATTCTATAGTATTTCATGGGGAATAAAATATAAATGAGAACAAATATTCTGTGTTAAAATAAAATACAATCAGTCGGAGCAGTCATACTCAAGTTGTTCTTGAAGACCTTACGAACATATCCTTTTCTAACTCCATTTTTTTTTTCCTTTTGTGGATTCGCACTGTACTAGTAATCAATACCCATAAAAAAATCAACAGCAATTTGCCCAATTTGATCGGATCTAGGGTTCTAGTTTTGTAAAGTAGTGTGTCAGTGTATGTGATTTTGTGGTAAATGAACAAGCATTTCATATAGTTGTAGAGAGAGGATGAAGGAGTTGTTTGGGGGTCCAGGGAAAGTGAGTGGGTTGGTATTGAGAATGGGTCAGTGTTTATTTGCTGCTGCTTCAATGGTTGTAATGGCTTCTTCTCATGGTTTCGCCACTTGTACTGCTTTCTGGTATTATCTCCTTCTCTCTCTCTCTATCACTATTCATAGCTTTGTTAGTTTCCGTTTTTTGGATAAAATGAACTGATTTATGATGGGTGTTGGAGGGGCGGAGCTAGGTAGGACTAAGGAGGTTCATTCTCCGAAAATTACACTGTTTATATATGATTAAATTTATTTTTAATGTATGTATAGTTTTAAGCTTCGTATATTTACTTGTTTCAAATAGCGAAAATCCTAGCTCCGACACTACCCTCTCCAGACTGCAGTTTTGGGAATACACTGGGTATGTTGTTGATAAAAGGAACTGGAATAGATTGAAGTGGGTGTGAAAATGCACACATAAACACATACATATATATGGGGCTATATTTATAGATTGAAGTGGGTGTGGTAATGCACACATAAACACATATGGGCTATATTTATGGATGTTTTTTTTTTTTGTTGTTGTTGTTGTTGGAAGTTTTAGTGTTTAATTTGTGAAAGTGATGTCTACAGTTTCAGTTTTTGTGCTGCATTAAACATTTTGTTATTGGTTACCTTTCTTTGGATGGGTGAAGGGGGCTCTTGTTAGTTAGTTTCATCAGACATAGCAAAGCGCTAAACTTTCATTCAATCAATCTGAGCTAAACATTACATTACTTTGGTAAATGTTGGTACTAATGCCAAATTTTGGTAGTCTGTAGATTTAGGGTATGATTCGGAAATGTTTTCCTAGGAAAAAAAGAATTCTTGATAAGTGGCAGTCTTACTTATTTTCTAGTGTTTGTTAAGTAAATAGAAAATATTGTACCAAGAGCTTGGTGGGGTAGTGGGAGATGAAGGGTTGGAGTGAGTTGGGGGTCAGGGTGTTGTAAGGTGGGGCAGGAGGAGAGGAGGGGTGAGGGGGCAGGGTGGAGATAATAAGCAAATGCCACTTCTGGAACTTATTTTCTCTGATTACACCAGGGAAGTCATTTTCCTAATTTTTAAGGAAATTGTTTTCCTAGAGAATATTTTCCAAGACATTTGATCAATCAAAAATGGGAAAGTCAATAAACATTATGTTTTCCTCCTTATCAAACACATCCTTATTGGAAATATTATAATCCTTGGGCTATTATAACATGAGAGAACATGCCTTATCTATCCTCAGTTGCTGAACTTTTCCTCTGTATTCGTTCAACATATTCATATCCTCCTTTCAGTTTTCTCTCCGCAAAAATAAAGTTGTGTCCCTTTGAATGCTGAAGGTTTCAGTATTTGGCTTCAAGTCATAATTTGCTCTCCGACTACTGGAAAAACACATTTGTTTTCGAACTTGAACTCTGACTGCATGAGAGCCTGATTTCATGGATTAAATGCATTTATATTCCTTAACGATGGTAGCCTTCAGTAATCAGTCTAGCAGAATTTTCCATCTATCGGACCAAATTAGTAATTAGCTACAATTCGATAGTAGGTTAATTTGCCTCACCTTTGAGAATCTGTAATAGTTCTCGTTGTACTTTAAAGAGTGATTCGAATCGCTGTTAATGGACAATTAGGAAATCCATTATAGGCTGAGATTCTGACTAGTTGCTTCTGAAAGTATTAGTCTGTTGTCCATTAGTATTTTCCAATATGTTTAGCAATTTTTCTATTGTTTCTTTCTTTTTACTATCTTTTGGTTCTGTTCTCAGATCAATTTTCTTTTCAAATCATGACTTTCTAGCTGAATGCTCTTTCTTAGCAGTAAAGTTGCTTTGCCTTTGACAATTTGCTAAGTGAAATGCATTCAGTTTCATGTAGTAATTTCTGTCTCTTATGTTGTTCAATAAGATTATAGTTTTGCTCATGCTCCAACTACATGATTTTCTTGGTTCAGCTATTTAATTGCATCAATGGGGCTGCAAGTAATATGGAGCTTCTCACTTGCCTGCTTGGATATTCATGCCTTAAGATTGAAAAGAGATCTAAGGAATTACGTCTTTTTGAGCTTGCTTGTAATCGGTGATTGGGTAATCTTCTCCTTTCTATTTTCTATTTTATGTATAGATGGTTATCAGTGGGTAATCTTTTACATTCATGCCAATTAGGTGGGAAGTGTTGTATATATATTCCTTTTCTAGTTTATCAGTATAAGAACTTACTTCGAAATACATCAACATTCCCGCTCAAAGGAAAAGAAAAAATTATGTGTGTGCGCTGTGATGATACATGCAGCTGTTATAACCTAAAGATGACATTATGTGCCTGAGTCTAGAAATCTTTCCAAGTATAATGGGAATTAATTGATGAAAGCTCCTAAATTCAAAGACGGAATCATCTTTTCCAATTATAAGGAGGCTGTAAGCTAGTTAGCAGTGTCAGCAGCTGTTTTAGCACACAACAACTGAATAGCAACTCCTAAGACAAGCATAGTAAAGCAGGATCAGGATTACATGAAATATACCATCATTAGGGAGGCCAGAGTAAATTTTTGGATACTAAGTTTTAGCACTTGACCTGATACAAGTGGTAGAAACTAGCAAACCAGTCTATATAGGTTATATATGAAATGTGATAATGTCTTGTCTCTCTTCAATATGTTTATTTATATCTTTAGTATGTAGTACTATTATTCCCTTTTGCTTTAACACGTCATGTCGCACTTCTCTAAAAAATAAAAATAAAAAAGCATCTCATATCGCTCATGAAGATCCAAGGTTGTATCCATTCCATCAAGCTTGTTGGAGTCAAAAGAGCCAACTTCATCGATTTGTTATGAGATAGAGAGCAAAATTATGGTTAACGTGAGTTCCACTTACCATCACACATCATTTCTATGTTTCCCTGTCCTGAATGTGTCTAAATTTCTAATACCATTCGGTTTACCCATAGCACTGGAATAAGATACACTATGAACATGTTTTCTGGATATTGTAGCTTGATTAATGCATGACAAGGAATAGTTGTGGCATATCCTTTTTTGAATCATGTGTCTTTTTTTGGATTCAAAGAAATTATTAAGTTATCCTTATTGCTTTGAACCGAGGGTCTATCGGAAACAACCTCTCTAGTCTCTACCTCACAAAGGTAGGGTGTAAGTCGTAAGGTCTCGTACACCTCCACTCACCGCAGACCCCACATGTGAGACTATATTGGGTATGGTGTTGTTGTCATTAATGTATGCCTTTAAAGGGTCTCATATCAGGGGAAGAAGTAATGGTTTCTGGTAACTGCACCAATTATAGACCTTTTGAGAGTGACTAGTAAAATGATGTTGCTCACTCTAGTCTTGCATATATGAGCTTCTAGGAAAGAAGACTGGTATATTCTGCTGGAACAATTGCTATGTTTTTGTAATATTCAATCCTAGCAGTTCAGCAATTTTAGTTGTTTGAAGTCGAATACAGTTGAACTTGCAAGATATTGGAATGCTTTCCCAATTGGTGAATCTTTGAGAGTAGATACAGGAACATTACATAAAATTAACATGGAGATGCATCATATCTAATCCAACTGCTCTATTAATTTGATCAGAATAAGCTCTGTGCTAAAGGAAAGCCAATTCTGGCTAAACCAAAATAATGCTACTTCACTCAATCATCATCCTATGTTATCCTATACTCTACGCATCAGCATAGGTAGTTTTAGACAAGTCAATGTAGTGCTGATTGTTGACTTCCTTTGAAGTAAAATCCCTTTGATTAGCCAGTTTCCAAGAGGGAGAAGGTCTTGTGTCAATCTTAGGCATACTACTAATCGGTTAGTTAAAAAGAAAATACTCCTCTTATGTTAAATAAGACTACTATAGCTTTATCATTTTGCATGTAATTTCTGGACATATTTTGCATTCATGTTGTAAATATTATCATGATGCAGGTGACAGCCATTTTATCACTTGCTGCTGCATGCTCATCAGCCGGCGTGGTAGTTTTGATCATTAAAGATACAAATATGTGCAAATCCACCCCTAAGCTGTCCTGCCATATGTTTCAAATTTCAGTAGCTTTGGCTTTCATCTCATGGTTCTTCCTTGCCATTTCTTCCTGCGTCATGTTTTGGCTCGCGGCCTCTTGATTAAAGGTCCCTTCTCCACACGCTACCACGTATTCATATGGTGATGTGAATATTATTGACTTTGAGAACTTATGTACAGGAAGTAGTAACTATGTTTTTCCTTTAGTGGCTTGTTTTGAGGTTCATCATATCTGGCAATGAGCCTCTTCTCATTAAAACCATTTTTGTTGGTTGTGTAATACAAAGTGTATGCCATGGATTCATGAAGTAAGATGTCATTCAAGACACCCCTAAGTTATCTTTCATTGCTTTTGACATGATTTTTGACATCTTAATTCATAAACCAATTCACTTGCCTTGTTATTTCTAATCAATCGAAGAGTGAACATATAAATTGATGACCTCTTCTTGAACACACACACACAAAAACCATTATAGATGTTGCATTTTGGTGCTTGGCCCAAGTGGAGAAACACTTTGTGTTCTCTAGTTAGTCGTATCATATCATATGTGGTGCTTGCTTTAACCAAAAAAAAAAAACTACCTTCACAAAGTAGGGGGTTACGGCTGTGTACACATCACCCTCCCCGGACTCCACGTACACTCAGTTATGTTGTTTTCCGGAAGATGCAAGGAAAACTATCTTTGGACCACCTACGAAAAAGAAACTTTTCCCTTTGATAGTATTGTTTTTAAAAAAAATAACAAACTTTTCTTTTTTGGTGTTTGGACAATAAACAGTCACAAAGTTTGAAATTCTCTCCCAAAACAATAATAATGTAACTCCACGAGCCGAGTCCGGAGATGGTAGGATGTAAATAAACCTCTATGAAGTAGGAAAATTGTTTCGGATAAACCCTCAGCTCAAAAGAGGAGCATTGAAAGAATAATTACAAAAAAGCATGACAGCAAACAACAAAATACAAAATAAATGAAGCAATAAACAATAACACATATTGGAGAATAAGAATATTATTGTAGGAATAATAATAAAGTGTAATAAGCTCCCTTATAAAGGAGCAAAGCCACAAATTAAAATTAACCACAAGTTAAATATGCATAACTAAATAATACAAGAATCAAGTTCAAAATTCACAAACGATTAAACGGCCAAAGATGCAATTATCCTTCCAATAAACTTTAAAGATCGATGATATAGTGTTAGGAGGAGGAGGAGGATTTTCTAGGCTAATTAATTATTGTGCACTTCAATTTTCGCGATAACTGGCGTTTGTTGCCTACAACAACATACCCAGTGTAATCTCACAAGTGTAGTGACGTTTGCTTGCCTGTGAGACATTATTGTATACATGCAAATAATATCGCAGTGAACAGCTGCAAATAAACTTTGGCTGAAACTGTCAACTAAATGAAATAATAAGAAAAAAGTAACAGAAACTTGCCCAAAATATTTTCAAACCACCATTATATACATGCACAAACTAGACACAAGATTGATAAATTACAAGAGTCTAACAACATCTGAATCCGAAAAGAGTACCCCCAAAAGCTATAATAGTTGCTGCTCTAACAATACCAAAGTATCTTCGATACATCAGAAAATCCAGTAGCGAAGAGGATTTACACTGTATCCTAAGTTGACATGACACAATAGGGAGACGATATCTTTCTTTGCATGTTGTTGCCTTGGTAGGATGACGATGACCACCTTATTCTTGCAACTAAAGAATTTGACTCCATGCTAGTGTATATATATATATATATGCAAGCAAACTACTATATGTACCATATGCATATATCATATCTTGAATAGAGAACCAAAGGCGCCTAACCTAGCAAAACTGGTGAATTTGCATCGATAAGATGAGTAATAGTTCAAGTAGGTGATTCAGCTAGTAGAAGTGTGTGCCACCATCCACAAGCGACATTTATCGGTACATGACCATCCATTGAGACTTGGGATGGAATATTTCGATCGATCACGTCACCCAGTCCAAGCTGCACAAAGATGAATGAATTCATTTGTTCATTAGCTCATAACCACTTGTATAATGCCAAACAATTGAACTTAACAAACTAGTGAACACCTATAGCTACCTGACCATACTTGTTCCACCCCCAGCAGAATACTTTCCTATCACCTTCATAAAACAAACAGGAGAAAGGTTATGAGCTTAACAAAAAAAAGAATACTCTCTAGAATGAACAACTGTCAAGACGTTAGTTGCTATACATCCAAAAGATAGCTAACTGAGCAGCTTATCAGAACGATACAGTAAGCTATTTTGACCTACAAAAAGAGTGTGACTGCATCCATTTTCTTTCCAGTTACTCACCACACCACTAAAACAATCATGTAAGCTTTATGCCTTATTGACCATGTTGGTTTAAGAAAGACGGTTTCCTACACCTCAACAACCATGTGTCGGCTATAGGAGAAATTACTTCACTGAGTTTCCCATATGACAATTGACTCCTCCCCTCGGATATCTCAACTATATATTTATGATAGTTACATATCAAATCAAGAAAGTCAGCCATGATGATACTAGTGCTTAAACCCCAAGTTATTGACCATAAAAAGAAGACGAGTTTTGGAAAAAAAGGGTATTGTGCGCGTTCAGCCAATCAAATTGAGGATCTTGTAGCAGCTCAAGCTTGTCCAATTATAAGTTTTTACAAGTCCTTAGTTAATGTACATCAAGAATTTATGCTGCCATGGGTTGACCCCCATCAAGTCTACTCTATTGATCGATGAAAGGGGTCTCTCCTAAAAATTACATAATGACATACAGAGAATCCGCTACATAGATATAGGCATTTGCTAGAGGTTTCTGAAACCGTTCACCAAAATAATTCCATAGCAAAAATCATTTTCCCATTATCATAATCACTAGACTAATTAGCAGGCTGTTACATATCCGAGTATTCTTCAATATTGGAGTTTCTTTGACCCTATACTGGCACGCTCATTTGTCACCTTAATGTTATCTAATTAACCCCATCAATTTACTGAAGCTTCTGATGAGTCTAAACATAGTATGTCTAGCAGGAGACAAGTTTTTGAGATGCGGATACGAGCCATACCTGTGACTACGGCAGTATGACGTGCTCCACAAGATACAACTTTCACATGCATGTTTTCCAAACTTGGAGCATCCAGGAGCCGAGGTAGTGTCTGATATAGGTAAAAAGTAAAAGTTCACCACTAGATTGTAAAAGATCTGCAGGAGTCTTGGTATAGTCCATAACATAGGAAAGCTACTGAAGGGGTAATGTCCTACTGTGCACTTATGTAAAAGTTTATTGTGACAACCCTTACCAGAGGAAAATCCCCGGTCAATAAGAACTTTGCCAGTATTTCCAAGTAAGCAAACCACATTTCACCGTATGAGCCTCTTATACTAATAGTTGTAACAGTACTAACAGAGCTACAGGATTGGATAGGAGGGAAAGAACAAAAGTTCAAAATTGTACCTCAGCCTGCTCGGCGCCAGTGCCTAACTGCCCAAATTGATTCCCTCCAAATGCATATACATCACCATCAGCAGAAATACATACAGTGTGCCAGAGCCCTGCTGCTACACTTTCTATCCTGATGCCAAGTAATGAAGATACACATGCAGGACTTAGCTCATCATCTGTACTCCCTTGACCACACTGCAAAATGCAGCATCAATGCTTAATTTACTATTTAATAAATAAAAGAATCCTATAATACATCAAAAGGGAACATATGATTATATATTGTTGTAGGAAGGTCCTATGATTACCCATTAATTTACTATGCCTTCCCAAGTTCATAGCACCTTTAGGAAAATTTGAAATGAACTTCAGGCATTGGCATAAGGAGCTCACAGAGTCGATATTACATCTTCTTTATCTTGTTAGGTAATATATACACACACACATTCTTTCTTATGGAAGAAGTGGAATAAGTAAGTATTGTTTCTAGGGTTCAAAAGATCATCGTGCTACAACATAGTGGATGCAAATTTCTTCAAGTCCAGTCCAATTGGGTTCAGAAGAAAATAATGCCATGAGACATATGTTACTTTACTGTATACACATACGATGGATGTACACAACACATATGATAGATATACACACACGCGGGTGCACACGAAGAAAAAATTATATGGTTATTGTTTCATCAAGAATATAGCTTATTTTAAACAACTCCAATGCTTAAATTCACTATGCAATAGACTGA
This sequence comes from Solanum etuberosum, assembly GCA_029582245.1. Classification (NCBI taxonomy): domain Eukaryota; kingdom Viridiplantae; phylum Streptophyta; class Magnoliopsida; order Solanales; family Solanaceae; genus Solanum; species Solanum etuberosum. The sequence goes on from JAJONR010009905.1 coordinate 19,183, forward strand.
TCCCAAGAAACTCACCTGTCCATACAAACCCCAACCAAAAGTTAACAGTGCTCCAGCATCTACCTTGAAATTCAGCAGTAACAAATTAGAAGTATAAATTATTGTAGAAGTAAATTATAGGACTGCAAGAGGGAAACTGTATATGATAATGTACCAATAGAGAACACATAGAAAGAGTGAAAACATCAGTCATAAGAATGCACATGTATATTCAACATGAAGTAGGCACATTGATTAGTGATAATTAATGTTCGTTGTAATAAGCAAGTGCTGAAATGTTAGTATAACCAACTGACAAAATATCCTAATAATCTGCCCAAGAACTAGAAAACGAACCTGTAATTACTGCACTGTGTCGGCCCCCACAGGCAATTTTCTTGATGTAATTCCCAGGAACTCTGAGGCCTTGTCCCTCTGACCCCGGACATCCATGAGAAAGGCCCATAGCTCTGTCCTTCCGCAAAGAAGAAGAATCAATGCATGGCACAGGATGTGGGGAGGACACCATTCGAATCCTGGAGCCTAGGCCAAGCTGTCCTTCCCCTCCATAGCCCCAACCCCATACTTGTCCTATATCTAAAAAAAGAAAAATGTTATTCTTCTTTGGAAAATCTTTGACAAATGTAACTGTATAATTCTTAAAGGGCAATGTATACAAATGATGTTCCAGGAACGTAAAGACAATTGTATGATGCGTCGAAGGAAGTTTATCCAAGACATACAAAATTACCTGATAATGCAAGTGTATGCCGCCCACCAGCTGCTACACTGACAATCCGCACCCCTGGATTCAGTGTGACTAAACATGGCAATGCTGAGAGACCGTCATCACCTGAGGATGAGCTCTCAGCTGGTCGCTTCACTGATGATACCCGTCTACGTTTTGCACCATCCTCTCCCCCTCTAGTCTCTATACCAGGTGCTGCTCCAACCTTGGATCTCGGTCCCTGGGGGTGAGGGCTTACTGTGATAAAGTTAATCTTCAAAATATTACTCTGTAAAATGTAAATAGCAGATTGTGCTTCTTTCTGACAGTGAAGCCAATCCAAAAATACCTTGCTGCGCCGGGAATGAACTCTGCCCATCGCTTACCTCCTTGTCTACGGCTTGCTCCCCAAGAAACTTTCCAGAAGGAATGCATTCCTTCCACCCCCATGTATAAACTTCTCCAGTTTCTGCATTTAAGGTTTGAGTAGAATGTCATTCCAAGGTTCCATAAACACATTGGAATGAGGGATTATGAAATCAAACAAAGAGAGAACCTATAAACCATGGTAACAGATATACAAATATTAGAGGCCAGAGCTCACTAATCAGAAATGAAATGAACATTGAGCCTAACTCAACCTCAAAAGTTAGTTCAAGGGGTGACGATTGCCAAGACCATGTAAGGAGACAAACAACTCATTCCTCAACCAAATGTGGGACACTTAACACCCTGCAACCCCTGCCAACCAGAGTATAGATAACATAACTTAATGGCCCAACATCGGGACACAAGATAACAGGGATGGCTTTGACACTAACATCATGATAAGAAATGCACTTTAAGCCTAACTTAATCCTAAAATCTAGCTCAAGAGATGACAAACAACCCATCGCTCAAGCAGTGCAGGACACATAGCATAGTCAATCCTATATCTTTGTCAACTTAGCAGAATTATGAGTACCCAAATTCAGTGAGGAGGAGAACATAATGGAAGTTGAAGTAGATATACTTTCACATTTAAAAATCCCAAGTCACAAAATACACAAGCACCACTAACATTAACATTGCTTAGGTTACCTGAAACAGCAACACAATGTGCCCAACCCGCTGCGGCTTTTCCTATAGAAATTTCATCAGGAAGGGGAAAAGGCTCCGGAATTTCCTTCAAAAGTAAGAAATTGCAGGTAATTTTGATGTGTCACGAATAAGTAGTGATTAAGCTGAGTCAGCAAAGTTAGTGAATTACCCCATGTTTCCCTGATGTCACATAGCATTGTCCTAAATCATCAGTTGAACCCCATGTAATGATCTTCCCAGAATCTGATAACGAGTAGTATAAAACAGCATAGTAGATGCAATTTAGGTAAGTCAAGCAGCACAGATATAACAAAATGGGAAACCGTAAAGATCATTATATGAAATCCATTAGGACTTAGTACTATGAAGACAAAGAAGAATTTTCAAGTTCTGCCAAGAAGTAGTGCATCAGAAATTCACTGAAAACTAAAGGAAGTTCCGAGAAGTGATATCCAGTACAACCTTAGTTGCAACAATCAGTTACTCCCCATCCCAATTTATGTGGTACTTATCGCTTCATAAGAGGCAATTTGACTCATTTTTAAGCTAAATTGGATTAGATTAACTCAATACTTTAAAATTAAAATTTTCGCATTCAAAAATTATACGAAAGGTGTTCATTGTAAAAAAAAAACTATACGAAAGGTGTTGGTCAAATACATTTTGAAATGCTAGTCAAATTTCACATAGTTTGAATTCCGAGAAGTGAAAAGTGTCACATAAATTGGAGCAGATGAAATACTACAAAATAATCCAAACTTTCATTTCAAATAATATCCATGACTAAGCTTGTAAGCTGGTATGATCAGTTTACAAGCAGTTTTTGGCTTTTCTACACATTTGGTAAACATTAAAAGTATTTATAAGCTAAAATATCTTTTTTGATAACCATTACAAAAGACAACAACATACTCAATGTAATCTCACAAGTGGGATCTGTACAGGATATGATGTACACAGACCTTACCCCTACCTTTTGTGCGGTAGAGGAGATTATTTCCAATAGACCCTCGGCTCAAAAGGAAAATTTTCGACACACGAGTACAAGAAAATAATGATAGCAAAATACAAAGCAAATGAAACAACATATAGTATTTTCTCCTTATGGTAGGGAGTTGCCACTTATCTTTGATCAGCTTTTTCACTATTTTACTCCTAATAATCTTTATAATCCCCAAAATGCTCTTTCTGAAATAAAACCCCCTAACTGCCTCAGCATTTCATTTTTGTCATTCATCCAATTTAATGTAAAGGTACTTTCACATCAATATTTTTTTTTAAAAATAATTTCAACAATAGAAAAAAAAAATGTATCAGCACTATTTTACCAAACACACCAAAAAAATGTATCAGCACTATTTTAACAAACACCATAATTTTACTAATTAATGTGAAAAACTACTTGTGGAAATTAGAGTTACTAATTCTACTAACAAAGTCATTTTCCTCATTTCAAAAATAAAAATAAAAATTGCGCAGTGAAAATATTTTCCCAAAAAATTTAACGAATCAAACATGAGAAAATTGAAACATATTTTCTACATACAAAATACACTCTTCTACTTCTCTCAACAACACAACATCACAAGCACAAGTATCCATAAAATTAATCGAGGTGTGCGTAAGCTAACCCGAACCCAAACGAACACATGCTCAATCGAAAACACAAAATCAAACTAAAAATGGAAGGAATATCACCTGATATAGCCATAGCAAATCCACAACCACCACCACATACATCCTTCCATGAGTAATTTCCTGCATTACCAATACCTTGCTGTGGAACTCCCACAATAATCGGAGACAACAACGGCGACCTCTGCGGCATAGCTCCCGGTAAATACCCCCACATAAACACTAATTTCTCCTTCTCTATTACTACCTCCATTTTCATACTTCCTTCACCTAATTCACTTCCATTCATTCCCACTTCACAAAAATCACAAAAAATGATGAAAAATCACTCAGAGTTTTCTGCGTTTGTTGGCGAAAATATTTGAAAGGTGACCTAAAGGTTTTTATGACAGAGAGAAAAGAAGGAGAATCAATTTCGAGCCAATGAGGATGCCACGTCGGATGCTGATGTGGCATTTAAGTACACGTGGCATGATATTGGCCGCTAAGATGATTTTGCGCCATTTAATTACAACCAAGAGTTGCCTCGAAGTTTCTGGAATTTCCTTCCATAGACCATTTGAGTGCTTCATGGCGTGTTTCACCAATTGTTTGACACGTGTACGTTTTTTATTTGTCAACAATCATTATATTTTGCCACGTGTCAAATTACTGAGGTAGGTTCGGTTTTCAAGTTGTACCTCGTTTAGAAGTTAATTACTTAGATGAGCACAAAGTTTGCAAATGCGTTCAAATACATGTATCACAGGATACTGAGATCAAAAGTATGCGTAATTTGTTCTAGATACATTGTATCTAGATGGATTCACATGTATTTGAGATACATAACGAATCTCGTTCGTCACTCTCCTATGTATCAGATACATACGAATCACACCAAAATACATACGGAATTACAGATAGTGGCAGAATTTTTTCTGTTGCTAGTGAAATTCGAACACGCGAGCACTACTGAAACCACTAGGCTATAACAGCTTGTTGTGTTAAGGTCCAAGGGTATCCAACATATGTTATTTAATCATTTCGTGTATCATTTTACTTGTATATACGGTATTTTTTTTCCTGACGAAGGGAGACACTCTGACAACCATGTAGCTACGCTACTGATTACAGATACATATATCTAATGTAATTTGCATTTATTTGGAATACATGTTCTCACTCGCCTCTATTCTTATTTTAGTATATTTAAAAGCAAAAATATATGTATCTACATATATCTTCTTCAATATACTTTCAAACTAATTTGATTTATCGAATTTGTCACTCATAGCATGTTTAATCAAATTTTTAAGATATTAGTAATGTTTTATTTTAAAAAGTTTGAGATGTTTCACCAAGTTTTTAAGAAAAAATATTATTATCGGTTTAATTTATTTGATGATAGAGTCAAAGTCAAGCACCGCCCACTACCGCCAAATTACTTTATTTGTCATGGAAATTAAGGCCACGTCTAAGGCAGGATGGTTGGTGAGAAAAAAGTGTGAACGTGGATTTTAGATTTTAAAAATAGATTATCTTATTTAATTATTAATTATTATTTTTATGTATATTAGGTATTTAGGATTTGTTTGTTACGAGGAATAAAGAATAATGAATTTGTGATTAATTTTATGATGAACTTATCTCATGTTTGATTGAGATAACTAATTTCATTGATTAATTATCTCGTAATTGTACATATTAATGATGAAAAAACAATTCTGGAATAAACTTTGACGAATATTTGCTTGGGATAACAATTCGTGATATCTTGGCCGCAAATAAAATTATTTTTGACGAATCAACAAATTTGGCTCGCTCCTTTAATTTAAGTGTCAAGTTTCTTATCTTATTTTTTAAACTTTATCCCCATCAGAGCAAGTGAGCTTTGCTCAAGTGGTTCTCTACAATCAGTCGATAGATTGAGGAATAAGTGAGAATATTATTGATTCCAATGACGGGGCGGGTGGGAAAGAAGGGCAATGAGCAGTCCATTGAGTTGATGTTGACAATGGCTGGGTCAGTGGGCCTGTATCCACCTACTGGCCCAAATAGATGAATGAAGTCCTAATAGGCCCAATGATTTAAAGACTATAAATAGACAAAACAAAGCCCACATTGTTAGCAAGTGGTGTTGAGGGTACGGATCCGTAATCCACATGTTCATAACATAACATAACATTTTTTAGCCTCAAAAAACATTGTGTGGTTGTTTTAGAGTTTAGACATCTTTGTAAGCAAATATCCTCTATCGTTTCAATTTATTTGTCTGGTTTTGAATTAACACAAAATATAAATTTTAAAAAAAAGACTTTTTGAATCTTGTTGTCTTAAACGAAAGATGTGTTGGATGTATCAAAATATCATTTAATCTTTTATGATTTAACATGTCATGTGGAAAGTTAGGTTAACGAGTTGTCAATAAAAGAAGAAGACATTCTTCATCAAAAGTTGACTAGAAATAAAATTAAGACAAACAAATTAAAATGGAGGAGTAGCATCTATTGATAACTTTGTCTTTTTCAACTCGGTTTTTAAAAAATAATTATTATGATAATTTTTTAGAATTCACAAATGAAATTTGTGACATTATTATGTCATGATATTAATAACGATTTTTTTTAATTAAAAGGGTTTTAGAAAGAAAAAAAGAGGCTATTTGTGAATTTTAGGCGCACCAAATATCTTTTGAGGAATATTTTTCTTTGAAAAAAATTAGGAAAAATTGAGTAATATTTGTTTTATTAAGAGATTTTAGTTTGTTCACTTTTTTATTTAAGAAAAGTACCTTGCAGTTACGTTATTCAGACTCTTTAAAAATGGTAGCGAATTCATGTTGAATCCTTCCAAAGTAATGTATTTTTAGAGGATTTAACATGAGTACGACATCAGGATCACGGGAATTATCATCGTAGGAGTCCAATGATTGGGCTTGTTGGGCCATATAATATAATGATTGGGCCATAGAATCGGGTGGTTGAAGATCTGAAATAGTTGGATCCGTGTAACAAATGGATTGTCAGTACGGAGTCCAATTTTGTGAGGACGACCCGTTTTTATGGCCCACTAATATTTTTTGAAGTTATGATTGGCAAAGCAAAGGGGATATTTTTATTTTTGATAAGAAAAAGACTTGGTATAATTATTGGTAGCATTATTATTAGTAATATTCCAAAAAAAGCTGGCCTTTTAGATGTCCCAGTGCATATAATGGAATCGAATACTATGAGATCAATAATTTTAAATGTGTCATTATTTCGAGGATGATTTTAGGCGCGGCCTATTCCCTTTGGCTATATAATCGTGCGGTTTCTGGGAATTTAAAACCCGATTTCCTCCATACCCTTTCCCGTTCCTGACCCTGAGTGTGGAGGGGTTAGCCTTGAGCCAGGTCTTGATTGTTTATTCCATTTTGTCAGTTTAAGTACTGGAATAGGAGTTACAGATATTCATTCCTAAACTATGTCACCGATTGGTGACCTGGTAATATCCTTTGCGCAAATCTACCTTCGTGAAGAACTTGGCCTTCCCCAATCTATCGAACAAGTCGGCGATCAAGGGAATAGGGTATTTCTTCTTCACAGTTATCCATCTCGTGGAACCACTAGGAGTTCATAATATTCAGTGTTTGTTTGGAAAAAAATAATAATTAAAGAGTTCATAATGTCAGCATAACTAATTCCAACATTACTAATCTGAGAGAATATTTTACATATTCATTCATATATTGTATCTCACATAAAGCTGAAAGTAGTGAAAACTACAACTAGTAAACTTCACTTCCCCACCTATCCTACCTTATGCTGTCTGAAATAACATATGAGGCTAACACCACAAGTTATCATTCAGATCACTAAAACTGTTCTCAAATCCAATAATAAGAAGAAAACTATTCATTAGTTGAGTTCTCCACTAACACATTCTCAACCTAACTCTCATTGCACTTCAAAGGCTATACTATTACACAAGGTTACATCCTCCTCCTCACCCGCCTAGCGGTAAGGTTAACAGAATCTGCTGCCGTGCCATCTGCAGCCAGATCCAGTCCAAAGATGCTGCTGCTGCTACTCCTTTTCTTGCTAGACATCAGACTTGGCTTCTCATCGACGGATGCCACTGTTTCCAGCAGCTCTGACAACAGTAAGGGGGAGCTCTCTTCCAAGTGCTTGAATCCATCTTTCTGCATGACCACTGTTTAGTAAAAAAGAAATCAAACAATTCAGAAACTGCAAGAAAATAGCCCGGAGAATTCCACAATATCCTATCCATGCTATAGCATATGCTTTAAAAAATAGTGAATGTTGCATGAAACCAAGAATCTGAAACAAAGTGGCACATACTCCTGTTCTAGTATTGGAAGGCTTCCCAGTTTTTCAAAATTCACCCCAATGATTTATAAGATCATAAACATAATGGATCGATACAAAAGAACATTCATAAAGCACTTCAACTACTCAAATTCCAATGCAGCCAGCCCTTCTCCACAGTTAAAAACAAACTTAGTATGACTAGAAAAGTCACATTTTTTTTATGACAAGGGAAACCCGCAGCCGCTACCCTTTGGGTGCGCACAGGGTAAAACCCTTGCTCCTATGCAATAGCTCCTAAACCACATAGGAGAGGTAACCCACACTTGGCAAGCCCAGTGCGATGAGCTCGACCCAGAATTCAAACCCCTTGCTTTCGCTGACAAGGGATTTCGAACTTGAGACCTCCAACATAGAAGTCCCAAGCCCAAACCACTGCGTCACAAGAAAAGTCACTTATCAGTTACTATTATTGATTTACCATTTATCCAACATAACAATCACATTATCAGTCTGTATGATGAGGTGGCAGCAGATTATTGTGACTCTGTATTTATTTGCAACTTTGCCTAAAACAACTGACTTTGTCTAGTTACTACACATTGAATCATCAATCATGATTCCTTTTGTCAATTGAAAGTGAGAATTCCACATCTAAGCAAAATAATCACCAAAGACTCAATGGTGTAACATAAGCAATGCCCCCATCAGCTGTCAAATTTTGAATGATTTTTTCAACATACATTTTTTGGTTTATGTATTTTGTTTCCAAGGGATACTAATTGAAGAAGCCAAAACCACTCAAATATTCTCTCATATCTTCCAAGCTAGCCATCAACTAACTGATCAGGAAGCTCAGATCAAATAATAAGAGTTGTTTTGCGCAAGGAACCTTACTTGAGATACTCCGTTAACACCTCTAACAGTGCATTTTGACCAAGGTCAAAAAGAAACTGCCTCAATGACGGATACCCATCTCTATAAACTTTAATCATTGGCAACCAAGTTGAAGCTAAGACGATCAGATTCATACAGGAGCTGGGTCCTTAACAATAGTATTTCAAGAGACTATTGCCAGTCTGGAAATTTACCATAAGATATCTTTTCCTGGCATTTACATTTAAGCCGAAAAAAAAATTTGCCACACAAACCTGACATGAACAAGCAGAGTTAAGAACATGCTGTTGTTAAATTGACTAACAAAAACTAAAAATGACATAACCTGAAATGCCTCACCGCTCACATCTATGGAGAACACGCACCTCCCAAGTTTGTAGCTGCAAACTTCAAACAGATGGCCTTGAGTTGTGGGCATCGATGCTGCTCAGCAAGTGAAAGAGTTGTTGCCACTGTATCCACATTGACTTCTTCACACAATTTCGCCTCACATAACTCTTTCAACCTATCTAAACCAAATCGATCGGCTGCTGCCAATAGATGCTGCATCACTATCGTAGAAGTGCAAGTTGAAGTACAGCCAGTAATTTCGATTAAATCTGGAAGCTCATCAGAATAAATGTACTGGAGCATAGCCTACATAACAAAATAAGTCCACCTTAATCATCTCAGCTTCTATAAAAGGACTGTTACTTAGCACAAGTAATATATAGTTTAAATATAGAAAACAGCAGACAGAAACTGAAGTTGGAGAACCTAAGTGCAAAGTTGAGAGATGAAAGGTCTTTTAGGCACATTCCAAATTTACCTTGAAGACTAAGGGTTCAATATCCTCAATTTCTACTTCGTCCGTTTTAGGATTCCCAATAAGGCCAAAGAATTGGGCTCTAAACACAGGAGACCGAGCAGCAAGTATCAACTTATGACCCTTAAATGCCTCTTCTCCAACCCGGAAAACTATATCACAACCAAGCTCAGCATCCAGCAAGTATTTGAGACTTTGGCCCATGTCTGATGGTGGAATTGTAACACTATAATTTTTGGGGCCTTCAACGCGAGTTCTGACAACTCCAACAGTACAGTGCATGGAAAGGCAATCATCCTTCAGGTAGTCAGACGTTTCTAAACTTGCTCTTCTAAAAAATCGTTTGTAACCCCTGAAATACAGACAAGATGTTCTCATAAGGACCAATAAAAGAAACAGTTCCAAAAGTATTTCAGCACCTTGGATTCAAAAGGACATACAGTTCACCAACTAAAAAATCTGGTGAACTTTCTTGAGGCTTATCAAAGCCTAACTTGTTACTGAGTGTACCCACAATATATCAGATTCATTACCATATTTATAATCAAAACTTACCAGCTGCAAATGAAAAATTTCTTGCATCGACACACAATGTATGTATAGAAGGCAATTAGTAACAAATTCGTGGCGGATGCATCACAAATCTCTGGAATTAAAGTAATGGAGAGGAGATGGAAAGCAAAAAGGCAAATAGACACCACTCAAGGGAAAACTGAGTCAGGTAGCTGATCTCCACACATGAGGGTCAAATATCTTTCTTTTTTTATAAGCAAGAAATCTGGCTGGGTCAACTCTTAGGACCAACTGCAACCTTCAAAACTCTGGAATAATGGGTCCTCCTTATAAGGCTTAGTTCGCATGACGCATGACGCACGAGATATGATTATCTTGAGAAAGCACATTTGACAACTGATTCACAATCATTGACTTTCTTTTCTTTCTTTTATTGATAAGGTAAATGTTTATTAATTAGGTACGATGGTACACAATTGACAACTGAATCACACTCACCGAGGAATTAGGTCATTTTCTTGGGCAGTTTTTGATCTTTTAAGTCTTGCAGAAGTATCTATAGCTAACTTGGGAAGGATCTAGAGATTTTCACCATAGAGTTCGCATCTTCTTCTTTGCTTAATCTTTAATTATGTTTATTATTGCATTATCTTGTATTTTTCATTTCTAGTATAAGTAGCTAAACCCACTAGCTGGGGTTGTAGACTCTTATGGCATTAATATGAATTGAGTATTAGTTTAGATTTTGATTATCTACTTGTTTACATTCTTATTTGTCAATTTGGTGGTTGCAAATACTAGATTAAGCCCTACACATCTATTTCTTGCTTGGAAGAGTGGAAATTGGATTGGATTTTTAACAAGTGGTAAGGAATAGAATATATTAAGGAAATTTATGCTTGATAATGGAATCAAACTAGGAATAAAGAAATCCCTACTTGGGTCTATCAATTGTGTCTTAACATTTCTTTCTCTTTGAGTTTAATAGAACTTGTAGGGATTAACTTGCTAGAGTTTAAAAATTCTAGTAGGTAGCTTTCAATTGAATCATAATCATCGTAAGATACTTATATCCATGAATAGCTATGCCATATTGAGGCTACAAGCCTACAACTCCAGTCCCTTTAATAAATAAACAACAAGTCACATTTTCTTGCATTCCTATCTTAGAAAATAGTCTAGTTTAAGATTTAATTACTTAATCACTCTTTTATTTGAAGAAAACTAAAGAAATTCACAAATTTGCATACTCTTCGACAACTTGACCCAAGCGTACTCCTCGTGGGATCAACCCCAACCTTTTTCGGGTTTATTATTGCTACTACCATACTACACTTCATTTTGAGTTGTAGGATTGGACATTACTAAAACACACCCATTTTAACAAGGTACATAGTTTTTTTTCCAATACACAGGCTCAAGTAAAACATACAAAATCAGGTTTGATTACCAGGAACCAGAGATCAAATTCAATAAAGAATCATTATTAGACACCTTTTACAACTACCATCAACCTACAAGAACTATCCAGGATAGGGAATCGAATACCCTAATTGCACAATTTTAAGCCCTAACACAAACACAAACAAAAATTTCCAATCTTCAACACATAGCTAACAATTAATCAACAAAATAAACATAGAAAACATACCACATGCTTCCTCTATATTTCAAAGTATAAGGTCCACTTTCCAATGCCCGATCAAAATGGCTATGAACTTTATGTTTCACTTTTCCACTCTGATCCAACATCGTCAACTCAAACAACGCCCTAACATCTGTTCCTTCGCTAGCCAATGCTATAAAAACAGACACATACATGGAAGAATCCTCTATGTTTTTACCATCTGGGTAGAAATAAATTGCCCAATCATACCCACCAACGGTGAAAATGTCGCTAGATATGTACTTTCCAGGTCCCATTCCTTTGGCCAAAGAGTAACCCCTGATGGTAAAATGGTGAGACCCATTCACCGTTTCGTTTACAGACTTGGATGATGAATCGTTTCCGGCACGGTCGATGGAAATTTGGTTCATTTCATCGGAATTTGAAAGAGAATTTGGGAAAATTAAGGAAACCCTAAACGGAAAATTGAAAATTGCAGAAGCTTAACGATAAAGGAAAAGGGGAGAAAGAAGGAGATTTTCAGGTGAATTTTTTTCGTTTTGGGGGTTTTATAGGCTTTGGGATTTAGGCTTTGTTATTTTATTTGACCTTGCTATTAAATTTTTATTTATTTATTTAAATTTTCTTTTAATATTTTTTTAGAAAAAATATTCTTATATACGATATATCCAGAACATATTTGGACGCATATCTAGAACAAATTACACCAAGAATGTATTTGGACGCCCAAAATCTGGTAAGATTCATTATATTGCAAAGTAGAGTATATTTAAGTAATTAAGTCTTAAATTAGTGAGTTTTTTTTGTAAGTTTCTCAATATTAATACAACAACAATAACATATTTTGGTCATTAGTGCATGGATAATGCTTTATTTTGGTCATTAATGTATTTCACTTAATTGCAATGGTCTTTAATGTATAACAAATGTATTCATTTTGGTCTTTATTATATTTATTTGATTGAAATGATTCTTAATATATGACAAAAAGGTGTTCATTATTCATTAAGGACCATTTCAATCAAGTAAATGCATCAAGGACCAAAATGAACACTTTTTGTTATACATTAAGAATCATTTCAATCGAGTGAAATATATTAAGGACCAAAATAAACACCTTTATTATATATTGAGGATCATTTCAATCAAGTAAAAAGACTAAAATAAAGCACTACACATACATTAAAGACTGTTTTGGTCATTTTCTCCAATGAAATTCCACAAGTGAGATTTGAGGAGGATAAAGTGTAAGTAAATCTTATCAATACCTCTTCGAGGTAGAGATATTGTTACCAATATACCCTTAGCTCAAGTGCAATAATTTTTAGGTATAAAGAAATAAAATAGAGACGAAATACAATAACTAATAACGGAAATAGTGCAAAATCAAAAAAAAAATATAAACAACAATAAAATAGTGTAGTAGCCAAAACAAAATCTTAATAGCATAATTTATTTAATAAATAAATATTTTTAACGGAAGTTTCAAATTAGTATGGCCAAGTAAATTAAAAGGTAGAAGATATTATATGAAAAGAAAACATTAATTTGACTTTATGTTCTGGCAGTGGGGTTGAAATTCTAGTGTTATTCTAGCTTTATTTAAGCTATAATAAATTAATAAGTATTTTTGCTAAGATATCATTTGTGTTTAATTATAATTTTAAAAAAATATTTCTAAAAATACGAAGAGAAGCTATTTTTCTCATCTTCTCAAAAATAATTTCTGTTTTTACTCAAAAATATTTTTCTTCTCTTAAAAATTTGATAACAATCAATTATAAAAAATGAAAACACACTTTCTTTAAAGAAAAAAAAAATTACTTTCGACTTTGAAGACATTTGATCAAATAAGTTATAAATCTTTTTGGCACATCTCATGAATACGATATTCATGAAGTCACTATACATAAAATATTTTTTATATGTATTTTCTACAAATCACTTTTATAACGTAAGTCACACAAAATATGCACATTATGTTCATAAAAAAATCATTTTTCAACCTATATTTTGTCTCTTTCCTTCATAAAAGTTAGAACTCTTTTCTCGTATAATTTAAAATATGAAGCTTATATTAATATTAAAATTAAATTTATACTTGAGATCAAAGACATGTAAATTATTTTTATTAAATATTAATTTGTTCGTGTTAAGAAGTTGCTTAAAATAATAAAACAAATTACAAAGCAAAAGAGTAAGAGAGATATTATTAAGTTATCTTTATTGATTTCTTAAAATAATGTAACCGAAAAAATAAGTATTATTTTATTTGTTACAAATAAAATAGCTTATACACTAGAGATAATAAAGATCAAATTAGATACAAGTAATGAAAAAGGAGTGTATTTATAATCTTACTCATAAAATAATGTTTGTATTAACTTGTCTATAATTGTCATTACCTCGCATAAAAGAATATATAATCATTGTTGTGTATTTCATTTTTTTAAAATCGATTACCTAGTAAAATTTATCATATATAAATATTGATTATTGATATCGAACGCTTTACTCTAAGGCAAACATTTTTGTTACTTGCACCCTAAGTTCATGACGAATTGATTGAAAATTTAGAGATTACTGTCTGAACTCGATTTTGAGCTCTTAAATAGTTGAGAAATTATAATTATTTGGAAAAACAATCTAATTACATAATTATTTTTATCATATTTACTAATTTTTCCTATAGTTTGAAATAATTACATCGTGTCTCACTATAAATAATTTCCCACCAAATTTTAAGTCAAATACATTTAGATACATGTATTTTTGTTACGAGATATACACTGAAAATAAGAAGAGAGGTGAGCAAGAGAAGAGAAAATGCGAGTGAAAGAGTCTATGTATCTTGGATATATATGAATCACACTAAATATATGAATATGTGATATTAGATACATTCTGAATACAGATACATAGGGAGAGAGACGAGTCAGAGAAGGAAAAAGGCGAACGAGATAGGAGATAGGTGAACGGGATAGTCTATGTATCCTAGATATATGTGAATCGCTATAGATACATATATATGCGATATTAGATACATTTCAAATACATTATAAAATACAAATACATAGGAAGAGAGCGAGCAAGAGAGGAGACAGATACATAGCAAGAAGGGTGAAAGACGAGCTAGATAAGAGAGATACAAGTGACGGAATTAGATACAAGTGACGGAGTTAGATACATACGACTTCACTCGAATACAATATATCAAATATAAATTACGCTTAATTTTGAACCTAAACTCGTGGAATTTATGAAATCCTCGAATTATAATACTAGAATAACTTCCCCCGACACTTAAAAACTCTTTATAACACTCAGATTTCCAGATCTACAAAGGAACAGTTCCTCTTGCTCTCACTATTTTTTACTATAACTCTGCAATTTCTCGTTTTGCTTAACAATTTTCAGATGATTTGATTCTGTTAACTTCATTGTCGAAGAAGAAGGAGAGAACAATGAAGGGAGATGCATTCAAATCTGCAACAGTAATCAAAGTTTTAGCCTTTGCATTACTATCTATAGCTTTTTTTTACTTCGGGAAACACTGGTCTGATGGATCTCAACAGCTTGTTTTCTTCAATTCACGTCAAGATTCAGCTTCTCTCACAAACCCAACAAACCCCTCTTCTCAATTTGTTTCAATTTCCCCTAATTTCAACAAATCTTTCGATTTATCCTCCATAATTAATGACACCACCGTTTCCGATAAGCCACAGGAAAAAACGCCGTCGGTGGAGGTTGTTTTATCTCCTCCACCGCCACCACCGTCACCGCCTCCGGCGGTTCAGAAGATGGGGGTGTTGGATGAGAATGGGGTGATGAATGATAATTTTGAAGTGGGGGAATTTGATCCGGAAGTTGTGGATAATTGGGGTGTTGGGAATGAGACGGATGTAGAGGAAGGTGGTGGGGTTAAGAGATTTAGGGTTAAGAAGTTTGGGTTGTGTCCTGATAGTATGAGAGAGTATATTCCATGTTTGGATAATGTAGAAGCAATTAGTAAGCTGAAATCAACTGAAAGAGGGGAGAAATTTGAGCGGCATTGTCCTGAAAAAGGTAAAGGATTGAATTGCTTGGTTCCTCCGCCAAGAGGTTATCGAGCTCCGATTACATGGCCTAAAAGTCGTGATGAGGTTTGTTATATTCTACTTATTTTGAGGATAATGTAGTTATTAGTGGCGGATCAATAGTGTAATCCTGTATATGTATTAAGAAATTCACTAAATATTTGATTATGAACTCAGTTATTTTCGTTTATTGACTTGAGATAGATGTAGGAAGCCATGGATTTGTGTATGTTAGTTAGGCGAATTGTTTTATCTCACATGATCTGATTGAATACTAAAGTTGGTGCTTTTACTTGAGCTGAGGGTCTATCAGAACAACCTCCTACCCTCCCCAGACTCCACTTGTGGAATTACAATGTGTATGTTGTTGTTTATATTAAAGTTGGTTTGTGTTAACTGACAAGTTTAAAGTTTATTTTTTGAAGCATTTGTTCAGATATTGTGATGAGTTGTGTTATGTTCTCCTGAAATATTTTGGGACGAGTAGCTCAAAGTTTTAATTTCTGAAGCACTTGTCCAGTGTAGTTTTGTAATTTTGGATAATTACTCGTGGTAGGATGACAATGGAAAAAGGAAGTTCCAAAGATCCATTTTGTGGGATTTTTTAACCTTTTTCTGTACTGCAGGTTTGGTTCAGCAATGTTCCTCATGCACGTCTAGCTGAGGATAAGGGGGGTCAAAATTGGATATTGATAGACAAGGACAAGTTCAAGTTTCCTGGAGGTGGCACCCAGTTCATACATGGAGCTGATCAGTACTTGGATCAGATTGAAAAGGTGTTTAATAATTTTTAAATTTAAGCTGGTAACAGATTGAACAAATTTGGATGTTTGTTTATTTTAATTTTCTTTTGGGTGTATCCGCCAGATGCTCCCTGAAATTGCATTTGGCCGTCATGTCCGAGTTGCTTTAGATATTGGCTGTGGTGTTGCAAGCTTTGGTGCTTATTTACTATCCAGGAATGTGCTCACCCTGTCTGTGGCTCCAAAAGACGTTCATGAAAACCAGATTCAGTTTGCTCTCGAACGTGGCGTGCCTGCAATGGTAGCTGCAATTGCGACACATCGTTTACTTTATCCAAGTCAGGCTTTTGAACTAATCCATTGTTCAAGGTGTAGGATCAATTGGACTCGTGATGGTATGCTCTTCTAGATCATGCTATTATCTATTTCTCTTATTTGTACTATGAAACCTAACAAAGAGTACAGAAAACCAGTTTTTAGATGCATATTCCCCTTTGACATTGTAGGTTGTGTTAAACTTGAAGTGCTGCACTTGTAATCACTATCAGAGCTCCGTTATTTCTCACTTTCATTCATTAAGGTGACAGCATATGGTTTTGATTTGTATATTCTAGTGTTCTATAGATAGCTATCTTTTCTAGGTTAGGACTTAAGAGCACCATACCCTTTAGAGTCCTGAAAGGAAAAGCGAAGATTTAACTCAAGATATAATTTTCCTTTGTTTGGATTCCCTATCTTTGTTAGAAGGTATATTGTGAACTTACTAAGAGATAAATATTTTTAATTTTAACCAAGTCTGCTGAATTTTATTTAGCTGCTCATGTATAAGAGAGTCTCTAACTCATGCCTTTATCCTGTGATGCATTCTTGTGAAGATGGGATTTTACTCCTGGAGGTCAACAGGTTGCTCCGTGCTGGTGGATATTTTGTTTGGGCTGCACAACCTGTTTATAAGCATGAAGCAGTCCTGGAAGAACAATGGGAAGGTAAGTACAAAGTTATTGCAGCAATTTTAAAATGAAATAAAAGAGGAGGAATCGCCTGACTGTAGGCAATTCTCCGCTTTTTGGTAGACATACTCCTCAATGATTGTACAAAAGCTCCTATTAAAGGCCATACCTAAGAAAAACTTTTGACTGTAATGTTCAAGAAAGTTAATGATCAGGTCCCTATCAAAAAAGAAAGTTAATGATCAGGTCAAAATCAGCTTTCAGTGCGTCGTTTCTTCAGACAGAAGTAAAGTGACTTCTAAAGAAAATTGACTCCAATCAAATTCTTTTAACTATTTCTTTTTTCCATTTTAAGTTTAACTCCTACTTTGTTGATGAATAAAACAAAATTTTGACTAATGAATAAAATGATAGGGAAAATTTAGTTGCTGAATCTACAACTTGTGCCCTTGTTCTCTTTAAAACTTAACTGTCAGTCCACCCTCCAATCGTTAAAGTTAAAAAAACTAGCCAGCTTTTGAAACTGTGGCAACTTACTTTTCCGTATAAACGATATCATGCCCTTCTAGTTCTTGAAAACTTTCTGCATTGTAGGTTTAGTAAATACGTGCTATAACAAATCGTAAAGTTCGTTCTTGTCCTTTCTCATGCAGAGATGGTTAATCTTACCACTCGTCTTTGCTGGAATCTTGTGAAGAAGGAAGGTTATATCGCTATATGGCAGAAGCCCTTAAATAACAGTTGCTATTTGAGCCGCGAGGAAGGGACCCAACCACCTCTCTGTGATCCACATGATGACCCAGATGATGTTTGGTAATATTCTACTTATCTTGTTGGTTTAAAGTTTTATTTTCTTTCAGTCAAAGTGGACAAAAGTTCCAAATTTTTCTACAACCCCCCCCCCCCAAAAAAAAAAAAATCCGCCTGTGCTCTTCCCTTCCACTCGTAATGCATATGTCAATGACCAAGTCTAAGTTGAAAAAGCAATTGGATGTGGTTCCCCATGAGAAGTACCCTTTCTTCACAGTACAAATCATCTAAGTTATGTTGGCATTCACTATCAAGGTTCATTAAGGCATATTTGCAGATGGGCTCTGCTTTTACCTTTTCATGTCTGAGAGCAAAATAAGAATTTGTATTTATCTGTTTGTCTGTTTATTCATCATGTAGTGTAGTGTTCAGGAAGGAATGGAGATTGGGGTCTGTACTTGATAGGATTCCTCTGTAGATTAGGCATTTTCTTAGGACCATGTTGATTAGTCATCGCTTAATTGGAGCGACATAAGCTGTGAGGATTCATAAAGTCTATCCAATTTTCTTGGGATTGAGGCATAGTTGTTGTTAAGTTGATTGGGATAAAAACTATAAAAATAAAAATGATGTCAGCAGAAGTTCCAATGGTGCTTTTAGTAATGGCCTATAAATTAGCTCCAACTTACTCATCACACTATTTGATCAATTGCATGTCTGAAGCCTGAAAAATGATTATCAAGCTCAGTCGTTTTGCTTCATCTTTTCCTAGTTATAACAAATCGAACTGGCACATCCGCTACTTGTAGTCTGATAATGCTAAAAGTACTTGCCCTTTAGTGAAAATAACAATTTTGTTCTTTATAAGTTGGTTGTTCATGAATCAATAGCTTGCCATATGTTAATGATTCTCGTTTCATGTAGACATTTCTTTCATTCTGTCACTTGATGATTTCTTTTTTCACAATCACATTTAGGTATGTTGATCTGAAAGCATGTATTACACGACTTCCGGAAGAGGGATATGGCGCAAATATTACCACTTGGCCTTCACGCCTGCAGTATCCTCCAGATAGACTCCAGAGCATACAAGTAGATTCTTATCTGTCTAGGAAAGAGCTTTTCAATGCAGAGTCAAAATTCTGGAAAGAAATAATTGGAGGCTATGTCCGTGCTTGGCATTGGAAGAAGTTAAAACTTAGAAATGTGATGGATATGAGAGCTGGTTTTGGAGGGTACTGTATTCCATCTCTGTTGGTTAACTCTTTGTCATTATGCATTTCAATCGTCTGATCAGCATTTTGCTTCTAAAGTTAGTGGAAAGAATAATGTCCTATCAATTGCTTTATTCAACAGATTTGCAGCAGCAATGATTGAAAATCAACTGGATTGCTGGGTTCTGAATGTTGTCCCTGTTAGTGGTAAAAATACCTTACCTGTCATTTTTGACCGTGGACTACTTGGAGTCATGCATGACTGGTAAGAGTTGCTCATCCTTCACCGCCTTTAAATTATGGAAGAGAAAGGAGACAATACTTGTGACTCTTTTTTCTGTACGTATAACCTATAAGATATACTAGTCTGGCATATTTTACATCCTATCCTATGCCAACATGAAGAAAAACAAATCGTTAGGGTACATGCAGTGGATTCTTTGAGAAGTAGGTTGCATGAAATACATTCGTGATATTCTCATCTCGACATGCGGTTATCATTTTATCCAAGTGGATCGTCCTTTAAGAGGTGTGCAATTTTCCAGGTGTGAACCATTTGATACTTACCCAAGAACCTACGACTTATTGCACGCAAATGGTCTCTTCTCCATTGAACAAAAAAGGTATATGTTCCTTACTGATTATTTGCTTCACAAATGATATTATAGTCCAATTCCGCATTCATAGGATAGATTTTACGATGCCCTAATGCTGTGTTTGATTTCTATGTACCAGATGCAACATGTCCACAATCATGCTTGAAATGGACCGGATATTGAGGCCAGGTGGACGAGCATACATCCGTGATTCTGTTGCTGTCATGGATGAACTTGAAGATATTGGGAAAGCCATGGGTTGGCATGTAACTGTGAGAGACACATCTGAGGGTCCTCATGCAAGTTACAAGATATTGACAGGTGACAAACACCTTTTACGAGCCTAACAAGTGATAAGAAAGGAGAAGCCAACACTCCACGGACACATCAAAACTCATGTTTCTACAGTGATTGGACCTGAAAGCTCGAATGCTTGCTAACATGGCAGTCTTACTTTTTCCAGGGCTGTTGTTTGAACCATGTAGCCATAATTGTACAGCAGAAGATGGTATAGCTTCACACGATCGAGACATATGGTATAGCTCAGTATTGTATTTGTTTCCATTGATTGTTCTGTGACTATTAGGGTTCTTTTAGTTTTGCTGTTTACTTGAGCTGAGAAATCTAAACAATAAATCCAGAAAAAAAAAACTATGCTACATATTATTTAATATATTTTAGTAGGAGTTGTGCCTTTGAAATTTGCTTTTGGATGACTAGGCTAATTGCACCAATAGCCACTTGTATTGGTGTGATTTAAAACATAGTCATAGTATGAATATTAGTTTAATTGTAGCCATTTTCACACACATAACTTTAAGCTCAAAGACCAAACATATCTACTCTACAAAGAAAGGAGTTGAAGTTCCAATTGCTACACCATCAAAGGATGTGGTGCATTGGATGGATGGAGCTGCTCTTTGTTAACCAGAGGTTTCGGTTTGAGCTCTGGATATGGAAAAATCCTTGCTAGAGAGCACTCCTCCCGAATGGGGCCCTATGCGGTGTGAATATGAAATAGTCAGGTTCTAATGCGGGTACAGGAGATCAAGTGGGAAACCAAAAAAAGAGTAAAGTTCCAATTTTTACGTAATTTTGTTTCGTTTTCAGCTTGCAAAAGTTGCAACAAGATTTATAAGCTAAAAGATCTTATAAAGTTAATTGAAGTTGCATCGTGTCTCTTGTTCTCGAACTTTTTGGATGATATGAATACAACAATAATGCAATAAATTCAGTATAATTTCACAAGTGACATTTGGGAAGGGTAATATGTACACAACTTTACCTCTACCTATACGGTATAGGTAGAGAAGTTGTTTTTCAATTGACCTTCAACAACCTTCCTCGTTTATTCGAACTTGAGATAGACAATGTGAACGAGCTAAGCGGAATGAAATTGAGCCCTATTGACAATTCATCTCACCAAATCATAGTTAGGGTATGCATATATATCATAGCCCTAAAGTTTCACTGTCATATGCCACTTGATTGTTTTATGGCTAGATTTTCAATAATTTTTAAGTTTGACTAAAATTTAAATAATGACCACAAATGTGACTACCTAATGTCATTTTTACTGGATGACTTCTGTCATCTACCAAGAGCCAAGAATATCTTCATTAGAATTTTTTATTTTTTTAAAAAAGACAGTCAAAAATCTAAAAAAGATTATGAGAAAATCTTGTATAATAAAGAGTGATGGGGAATTGGTTGAATATATATAAAGTGGGATGAGATTAAAAAATGGAACAAAATTTAGTCAAATTCATTTAATAAATAAAAGCAATTTTCAAGAATCAGATGCTATTCTTTAAACCTTCATTATCCAAATCTAACCTAGGATACGAATATATCAGAAAGAATGAGTTTGGGATATCAAATGAGCGAGTTGAATCAAATTTAAACGAGTTAAAATAAGTTGTATTTTTTAAATAAGTCTTTTAAATGTTCATTATCCAAAGGTAATCTTGGATACGAATATATCAAAGGAATTAAAAAGACGAGTCGTGCCAAAAAATAAAAATCGTGAATTTATAAGGGTGATATGTTTAGCACAAATCAGCTCAACTTTTAAATGGACTGAATTGAATGAAATTAATAAATGGACGAGCAATTTGCCCCTCCAAATTTATACAAGTTGGACGAGTCATGTTTTTATCGACTAATTTTTCCACTCCTTACAATAAGCAATACTTGATTTAATAAGGAACTATAAAAATTCTTTGAAATATTATTAAAAAATGATAATTCTGTTAAAACATCTAATACTGAAATTTCATTTTTTTAAGAATAAATAATCAAGGAATCAATATCTAATTTTTCATTGAGCTTAAAAATCTTATATTGATTTTCAAAAATCTATTTATTTGTATAAATTATAAATTTTAATAATTCTAAAAATAATAAAAATTTAATATTTATAAACATCAAATCATAAATCGACATCTCGTTAAAAGACGATTAGAATTGACCTTATTGATTTATTGCCTAACAAAAAACAGAAGTATTGTCTAGCTTGATTTGTCCAAATTCCAACGATGATGCCATGTCACTTCACTAAACAAATAATTTATGAAGAGTATGATTCTTTCCGAAGAAATGATCTCTTATGATACTTACAAATCGAATAAACGAATATTTTTTTAGATTAGTAACATCAAACGTGTAAATAATTATAAAATCAAAAATTTCGCTCTTCCAAATAAACAATGAGTAATACAACTAACCACAATTATGTTTTTTTATGTTTTCAAGCTAAGCTTTTATACGTTTAGGTAGAATATTTTCATACTATTAGATTACCTAAAAGAAAATTAAAATTATTTATTTGTAAGTAAATTAGTGAGCTAAAAATACTTATAGGTTAAAAGTATATATGTTTAAAGATAAAATAATTTGAATTTGTATAACTTTTAGTTACATATTTTTTCTTATCCAAACTTTGTTCACTAATTAACACCACACAATCATCCACCAATTAAATATATATTAAAAATAATTAAATGAAAACATCTTGTAAGTTGGGACCAAAAAAGTATACAAAAAATAAATAATAAAGATCTGTATTGCTATGGTCAAGTAAACTATGTAAATTTAAAAATAAATACTTTAGGTTTGATTATTAATCTGATTTGGAAGTATGTGGATTTAATTAAGTCATCTAGTCATTAATTAACTTTTTGTTTGTAATGGTCGGTTAGTTTACGTTCTTAAAACCTTAATTTGACAATGTATAGATAATAATGATTCAGAAATTCATAATGATATTTAAATTACGGAGAAGGGCCTAAAATATCTCTTAATTATTTAAATTAATATAAAGCTATCTTCTGTATGCCTTTTGGTCTCCAAATACCTTTGACGTCAATTTCTTTTTTACTCAAAAATATACACGATGTGCATACTATTACCAAGTCGATCTATCCGGCTGAAAAACAAGACAACACTCAACTACATAGTAACTATCTATCTTGATCTGTGATGTCCTTAACCTCATATATATCTATTATTTTATTTTATGTCCTCCGTAAGTTGAAGATGCGTCATTCACTATGATATTTGTGCACCTCCTCTTAATCACATGCTTAAACCATGTCAATCTTTCTTCTTTCATATTATCAACCATAGAGATCTCTTCCTTCTTATCAAGAATATAAAATTTATAAAAATCAAATCATGAATCTGCATTAGTAATATGAGCGTTTGAATCTCACTCTAAGTAATTAAGTAATAATACTTCTAAGGTAAAGTTCTACATTAAAAATTAAACAAATTAATTATCGACAAGCAAAAGAAGACATTCAAGTCAAGACAGAAAGGTATAGTAAAATTCGTTAATTATATATACATACATATATATATATATATATATATATATATATATATATATATATATATATTATTA
>JAJONR010009906.1:0-27807 GCA_029582245.1 Solanum etuberosum
ATCACTGTTTCTGCAATAATTCAGAAACACTGTACACACAGTAGATATACTGTGCATAGGTCCCACATAAGGGACCCATCCT
The DNA here is from genome assembly GCA_029582245.1 of Solanum etuberosum. NCBI lineage: Eukaryota > Viridiplantae > Streptophyta > Magnoliopsida > Solanales > Solanaceae > Solanum > Solanum etuberosum. The sequence goes on from JAJONR010009906.1 coordinate 83, forward strand.
ACTGTACATAGATGCTATATGTTTTTCTTTTTTTCTATAAATAGATAGGCTTAGAAGAAGGGGAAGACACACAATTTTTAGATTTCTCTTTTAGAAATAATCTCTCTTCTCTTTTGTAAATTGAAGAAAAGAAAATAAACGTTCAATCGTTTACAACTGTTCCGACCAAGGTACTTTATTTAATTTTTTTATTTATTTACTTCTTTTTATCTTAGCCTGGGCTATGTCCGGCTAAAAGATCTATATCTATGTTGAAATAAGTAAGGATCTAGAGCAGATCATCCATGAAAGATCTAGACTTTATTTAAATATAGATAAATATTGTATGGTTTCTTGATTTGGTTCTGAGATGGTGGCACAGTCAGAACTAGCACTACTCTTATAACCCTTGGTCTAGCAAGATGTAATGACCGCAAAAGCCCGTGGAGTAAAGGGCGCAAAAGGTCTTAAACAGTTAGAATCGCTAGATTCTTGGGCTCAATAAGAAGTATGTATTAGAAATCTTGACAGACCCCTTGCTCGGGTAAAATGATAGAGATCCTTTCATACAATCATCAAGCTACATGAGATTTATCTGTATTTCGATTTATATATATATATATATTACCTTTAACATTAATTTCTCAAGACCTGAGATTATACATCAATTAATATTGATATTGTGATAAAGCACTCACATCAATCATTATTTTTCCGTTTGGCCACAAAAATTTCCAAATATATTTGGGGAAAAAGTTGGGAAATAGTGTTTGGCCGTACAATTTGTCATTATTTGACAAACATCCCAAGTTTTCAAATACTAGAAAAAAACTAACATTTGGAAATTTTAAAAATTTTAAAATTATCCCAAATTTTTATATTTTATAAAAACACCCATCATTCATAGTTTTGGACTAAATTTCAGTCCTAGTTTGTTGTACAAAATTTATACAATTATCTACATATTTTATAAAAAAATTTATGAGCCTGCTCTCCGGAGTCTCTTCCAATTACTAGTAATAGTAGTTTTTCATATATAAATCAATGATATTTTTCTTTTGTTTCATTCTTTTTTCTCTTTTCATATTCATATTAATTGTGTTCGTTGTCATGTCTTTTCATGAAATATGTTAATTATAAAACAATAATACAATTTATGAGTATTTTAAATAATTTTTAGAACTTATAAGTATAAATCATAATATTTTTTTAAATCGAATATATCTCCTAAAATCTATAACCAAACGCATGGTCACACTTCACCCGAAAATGACTTGTAAAAAATATTTAAAAATTTGTGATAAAACACTAGTTCAATGTGCGCAAATTCCAAATGAAACAAATAAAAATAAACGATGAAAATATTTTACAAAAAATATAGTAATAATTATATGTACATAAAATATAACATAACAAATCAATTTCAATTTTTTTTAATTACTCTAGAGTTTGTGTTTAACTTATGATGATGATACATATATTTAGAATATATGTACTTTTTATTTATTTAACAAGTATATATATGCATTACTTTTTTTTTTAACGAGTATATATGAACTACTTTTTTAACGAGTATATAGGCGTAAATTACAAATTCGAAAAACTATATAGGCGTAAATTACAAATTCGAAAAACTATAATATGACACATTTCCCAATAAAAATTTTGGTTACAATTGGGCACATATATAGCTCGTTCCATTTTGTCGTGCCTTTCTTCACACTCTCCATTGAGCATCCAACTTTTTCTCCGTCCTAAAAATTTTCATCAGGTAATTCAAATTTTGAATAATTTTCCGTATAATTTCTTGTAGTTTTTGATCTTTCACTATAGAGTTGAACAACATCCAGTTCATCTGTAATTTTTTTTTTTTTTTTTTTGGAATTTTAGAGTTTGCATGTCGTTTGGTAATCTGAAATCCCTTGAAATTTCTGGAAAAATCATGTATAAATGCTATTAGTTGTTGAATTTCGTTAATTTTGACTGCTTGGGGTTCTACTTTTTCAGAAGGGTAAACTGTTGTTTTGTGTTTTTGGGTATTTATGGTTTTGGTGAACAGTGAATAGCAACAATGGCGGAGAAAGGAGGAAAAGGGTTTTCTTTGCCGAAAAGTGGAAAGTCTGCTCTGAAATCCCCTGGTAAACAACTCGCCTTTTTTTTTTTTTCCCGATTCTGGAGCTATGAGGTTTATACAGCAGGGGCGGAGCTAGGTAGTGCCGTGGGGTTTTAGTGGAAAATTACATTGTTTATATACATGGTTAAAATTATCCCTTTTGTGTATATAGAGAGTAAATGTTGAACTCTGGTTTTGGCTTCTTTGTGTGTTTACTTTTCATATTTTGAACCCTTTTAGTGGAAAATTAAGTTGTTTATATACATGGTTAAAATTATCATATGTATATATAGTAGACGTTGAACTCTCTATGGGTTCTTCATGTGTTTACCTTTTATATTTTGAACCATTTTAGTGAAAATATTACATTGTTTATATATTGTTAAAATAGAATTATTTTATCTATGTATATAGTAGATGATGAACTCCCTTTGGTTTCTTTGTGTGTTTATGTTTTATATTTTTGAACTTCTTTAGTGAACTTAAGTAGAGAGATTTAATAGAGGACACGATATGGACGCTAAAAGGTCCTCATTGAAACTTTTTGAGAGAAAGGTAATTGTTTTTTTTTTTTATGACCATGGTGTTTGGGCTAGCTTTTGCACACCTCGACTAACTCCACGGGATACCTATCACTTCCCACCAGCAACAGGAAGCTTACCTTATTATTATATTAAAAGGGGAAAGGGTTCCAAACCTATCTGACTAATAAGAAGAAAGGGGTGTTCAAGTCCTAACTAGAAATATCTTAAGAGAAGAAGAGAAATCATTTGGATTCGAGGCGAACTAAAAAAAAGGCTTGTTGCCCGCTCTAAACTAAAGTAAAAAGAAGTCCAGCTCCAGGCTTTAAAGAAGAGAGCGCATCCATCTTATCCACTGAACTAGCTAGAAGCTATCGCTTCGGGTCGAAGCACTAAAAGATAGGAATGAATTGAATAAAGAAAGAATATATAGAACCTTGAGCATTTTCTCTTCTCGGTAATGGTTGAGGATTGGAGAGGAGAGGTGGAAGAAAGGGCTCGGGATGGATTTTGGAGTCTTTGTGCGAGCCATATGCGGTGAGAGTCAGCTGATTCTATACCAGCCGATTCAATTGTTCAGCTATTTCGAAAAAACTTACTATTATGGTTATGTAAGGGGACCGGCGGAAAAGGGCAGTTCCAAACGAAGGACCCTGGGGCATGCTTCCTGGTGTCCAAGTGTCAAGTCCCTACCCTTACCGAATTCATTCTATTGAAGCGTAACGTAAAAAGCTCCTTCTCATCTTGCATTTCTGGGTTCTTATAATAGTTCTAAGGATTGACAATGGAATAGCACTATATCAAATTCAAAAGAACTCACTAGGGGTAATGTGTAATAATGTAATACAGAAAGTTACTCGGAATTCCTAGCAAGGACTTTGCCTGCTATTCATTCCTATCCACCAAGGCTAGGACAGATGGAAAGAATCATCTAGTGTTTTTTGTATCCACTGAGTTTTGTACCTGATACCTCAGGGTTCTCAACCACTTCATTGACCACTAGGCCACACCCTTGGGTGCAGAAAAGTAATTGTATGATAAAAACAGCACTAAGGAAGTGCTGAAGTATTTACAGGTTGAGAAAAATACAAAAAGAAGGAATCCCTTTCTAATCTTATAGGTATTCAGAGAGTCTAAGCCTCTAAGGATTGACTCTGCATCAGTCACAACTCCTACTCACACCAAAAAGAGGACAAAAGTATACAATTAAACTTGATCTGTTGGGTATTGTTTGCCTTATCTTCAAACCATCTACTGATCTTTCCTCACACTGTCCACCGTATGCATGCTGGGATAGTCCTTCACCACTGTGTTTTTTGTTCCTTTTTCTGCTGCTGTCCCACCAATGTAGCAGTTATGTGGTATTACTTGGCATAACTCATTTTATGTTTATCAAATTGGGGAAATTTGTGCCAGAGTAGGGTTGTTACTTTGCAATGAATGTACAAATGACTTAATAGTTTTTGCATTCTCCCTGCATTTGTTGACATCTGCCACATAGAAAGATACCCCTTCTTTATAGGTTTCATGAGTCAGGCAAGCACTCTTGGACTTGGATACACAAGAGAAGCAGACTACTTTATATGGTGCTTTTGTTTTCCAGATCTGTTGTCAAGGGCAAAATCTAGAACTTTGTTGGTTGTGTGACCGAGTATAAGTCTGGTAGCAAGATTTCACGGGCTGTGGCAAGGTTCCCAAAGATTGAGCAGAACTACAACTCGTTTAACTTCCCATTCATTAAGATGCCTTTTAAAAGTGAAGTTCCCAGTGTATTGGACTCTGTAGTTAGCCACTGTGGCATCAGACTGATTTGACAAATCTGTACAAATCAGATGTCCTCACTTGAACTTGTTAGCAAATCAAAGTAGAACGCTAGTTACACTAATCGTTCTAATTCCTTTGTAAAACAGTCAAAGTGCAGTTGAAACATCTGTCTTCCGTTAATACTTAACTTGGTACATTGACTTGGAAAAGCCTTGCATTTTTTAATCTCTCAATGCATCTTTGACCTCTTTGGTTTTGAAGCACACACGTCTTTGACTTCTTTTCTGTAGCATCCAAAGGGAAGGATGATAGCTCAGCGAAGTCCAAAAGAGGAAGGAAAGTTCAGTTTGATTCTGAAGGTTAGGTTGTTTACTGGTATCTTATGGATTTCACTTCACCTTTTAAATGGAAAACACAGATTTTGTTTTCAATGTGTGTTATTCAATCATTCTTCTGAAAATCTGCTGCTTGAATGTTATTGGCGCTGCTCGATGTCTACCCTTGATTAGGATCTCTTGATACCAATTCCACAAAATCAAATGGAAAAGCTGACATACCATCTTTCAAAGGTTAGACTTTCATATGCTCCATGTATGCATTAATAGAAGTGTGAATTATGGTGTTCTTTGTGATTTTGGTCATGTTCTTTCGTTGATGGCCTTACTGATGGGAACATGCTGGAATTATTCACTTCCTCATATGCATATTGTCATTGCCTAGGTGATTTGGGCAAAGCCGGGAAAGGAGAGAAAGCTGGCAGTGCTGGTAAAAGTCAAAAAGCAAAAGCACCTGATCCTTTGGAGCTGAGAGTTGAGCAAGGTTTTCTTTCACTCCTGATTCTCTTTTACAGCTTGAGCATGAAAGTATAATTTACTTCTCAGTTAACGAAATTTTTTGGTGCCAATTGTTATTTCATTTATGATTTTCTTCCTTTTCTAATTTTTTGAGCTATATACATGGTAAAGATATGACACCTGAGCCTAGCTCAAACCTAAAAGCTAGCTCATGAGGGGAGGACTGTCCAAGTCCATACAAGGAGACCACCAGTCCATTCCCCAACCAATGTGGGACTTTTATCCACTCTAACACCTCCTTTCACGCCGAGGCCCAACTGGAGCGTGGATTGGGAGCCCAAACGGGGATGGACCTGATACTATGTAAAGATATGACATCTGGGCCTAACTCAACCCAAAAACTAGCTCATGAGGGGAGGATTGTCCTAGTCCATATAAGGGGACCACCCGTTCATTCCCCAACCAATGTGGGACTTTCTACTCTAACAGACGCATTCTTCTTGCTCTTGCTCCTATGCCTTTAAATTTTTTAAACACTCCTCCATCTAATCCCAAATCGAGCCACCTTTTCTTTTCTTTTTTGGCCTATTCCTTATTATTGCTCTCTTTTCTTAAGCGAGTGTTACAAATTATTATATGATGCAGGAAAGGTATAGTAGATCTACGCTTTCAATTCTATATAACCTCTCTTGGCTGTCCCCATAAAATGAAAAAAGCAGTGCACCCCTGAAACATGTTCCTCCAATCAACATCAAAAGTATGTATGACTTATATGTTAATAATTATACAAAGTTAAAAGCAATAAATCAAAGTTGGAAAGGAGATCCAACTTGTTTTATTACGAAAGTTTCATGTGAATGTTTGTTAAAATTGATTTGGTGAAAATCCTTCCAACCAAAAACTTAATACTTCTTTTTTCTTGAGAAGTCCTATTATAATGAGGGTTGTGATATTATTGTAAAGGATAAACCTTGAATCAACTATCTGATACCTTATCTGAAAGTTCTTCTCCACACAGTATATTGAGATTCTCTCTTTTTTTTTTTTTTTTTTGACAAGGTAACAAACTGTTTTATATAAATCATCAGCACAAATTGCTGGAAGGAAATTACGTCATTGAATCGACATCCAAAAGAGTAAAAAACAATAGACTAACACTAAATCCTATCTCATCTTATAAGGATCCTAGGATGTCTACTATTGAAATGGGGTCATCTTTATACTCTGAGCTGCACCAATAACAAAAACTTATAATGCAATTCATTTTTAACGTTTGCATAGAGCTATTATTGCCTTCAAAACACCTAGAGTTTCTCTCTTTCCAAATGGTCCACAATATTTCTGCTGGGATAATTTCCCATCTGTTTTTGCTAGTGCTACCACCGCCCACAAAATTCCAGCTAGTTAGTGCCTCCCCTGTTCTTCCTGGCATCGTCCACCTTATGCCTCTGAAGCTGGTAAATAGATTCCAAAGCTGGCTAACCACTTCACAATGAAGAAACAGATGGTTAATTGTCTCTGCATTATGCTCACAAAAATAACATCTGGAGCATCGAGCACATATGTTTGCCCTTCTTCTGTAGATTCTCCTGAATTAAACCAACTTCTTTCACAACCAACCAAGTGAAAATAGCTACTTTGTATGGAATTTTTACTTTCAAAATAAGCTTCCAAGGTAGAAATCTGATCTGAGAACCCATCTAATTCCTGTCCTTATAGGCAGAGTTTACAGTAACAATGCCCTTTCTGTGACATTTCTATCTTAGAGTGTCTTCTCCTTCCTGTAGCCCCTTGCACTCCCTTGCACTGGTCTAGAGTGCCATAAAAGTTGGCCAATCTTTCCATCTCCCAGTCTTGCATCAATCTTTTATAGGTCAAGTTCCAACCTTGATTTGACCACACTTCCTATAAAGTAGAATCATGTTGCTGATTTAAAATATAAATGTCAGGGAACAGTTGCTTAAGACTTCCATTCCCTAGCTGAGATAGAACAAGATCCTCTTGCCATCTTTCACATTAAAACTAGTTCTTACAAAGAGTGCATGCCACAGGTTCCTGTTGATCTCCACAAGCTTGTGCCATATGTAGTGTTTACTTATTTTATCCTCCAAAAACTTTCCTTTTCATACTTAGCTTGATATTGAGATTCTTCTTTACATGAAATTCAGATTTCGACCTTAGTCTAGGACTCTAGTGTTGCTTTGTTAGTTCTGTCATCTTCGTCTATTACAACTACATCATACACAGTGTAATCCCACAAAGTGGGGGTCTGAGGAGGGTGGTGTATATGCAGCCTTACCCCTACCTTGTGAAGACAGAGAGGATATTACAAATTAGACACTCGCCTCAAGTAATGATAAGGTAAAAATCATCGCATACATCTTAATGATGTAATTGAAAGTTAGGACTGATCATTATGGTGTTTAAGCAAGATAGTAGAAAGAAGAACTAAGAATTGGTTAAGCCACCCACCTTTACCAATCTAAGGGTTAGTATTGAAATGGATCATGTGTTAACAATACCTTGTGTATTTCAGAAGGAATATATGAAAGGCATTTGTATTTTTGTATGGACTAATTTAATTATTGGTCTAAAGTGTATTAAGGAGCACAATAATCTGTGAGTTGTAATGTATGCACTATGAATTTAGTGTTACTGGGCATACATACAGTTGTCGATATTACTTAAAGGAAATCTTGAAAATAACACGACAACAATACACCCATGGATTGTTTCCAATAGATCTCAACTCAAGGAAAAGCAAATCAAAACATACCGAAAAAGAAATAGCGGAAGTGAAGGAAATCATGACAAAATACTATAGAAAGCATGACAAAGCATTCTTAAAAAAAGAATAGTAGCTGCAACAAAATAGTGTGATAATTGAAGTACAAGAGGCGGTTGATAGTAACACAAAAAGACAAGAAATTATTGGGAAATACTACATCTACCAGTATGGAAGGTTAAGCAAGAAAACGCTTCGCTACCTATCAACTTTCTACCCTAATTTGTGTCATCCACAACCTCCTATCTAGAGAAAATAGTCAAATGCCCCCTCAACCCATAATCGAATTTTCAACTACACGCTTATATTTCATGGGAGTCTTGTTACTCCGTTGGACTATTTTAAAGTGAAATATATACCACCCTAAAACTAGACAACCACATTCTTCACATGTAGTGTGCACACGCGCTACCAGCTGTCAAATATCAGATATATATAAAAAATAAGAAGGTAATTGTTATTCTTCTTTTTCATCGCCAACATCATCTTTACTCTTCACTTCTCCATAGTGTTGAGACATATTTTAATTTTTTTCACAATAAACTACCCAAACCTTTATCTCTCTCCACCCTATTCTTCCCTACTCACCCCACCCCCACCCTCACCTTCCATAACCCACAAATCAAATCTCAATCCAAGTCCCATATCAACACTTATCATCCCTCTTTCGGGTAAAAGAAATCAACAATATTTATCAGCAGCACCACTACCACCACCACAATAATTTTATTAGCCGAGATCACCACCTTCACCCCTCACACCCAAAGTCCGCACTGATTTCAAGTTCGAAGTTCTCGCTGATCGTCTTGGAATTGAGTATGACTATGCCCTTTTGATTCCTTTAAATAGTGAAGGATTTATGCCTTCTACACTTGAGGAAATCACTGGATTATCGGGGTTGAGCATAATTGATTAGTGGTTGCTGCTCAAGTTCGTAAAATTCTTATTGAATGTAGTTTGAATCTTCATCGAACAATAATAGAGACTAGAGATATGATCTGAAGATTGATGAATTTTATTAGAGTAATGAGATTAATAACGATTAATTTTTTTTCACTACATAAGTAATAGTTTTAATGCTTATTTGGTGATTTGCAATGTTAATAATTGTGAGTAATAGTGAGACAAATTATGAGAAAGTATTAGAAGATGGGTGAAGAGACGGGCTGCTATGGTAGTGGTGGTTCAACAATGGTGATGGAGGAAATGTACATGTGGGGTGGTTTTTTTAGTGATGAGACAGAGAGAGGTGGAAAAAAGAAAAGGAAAAAGAAACCAAAAAAGTAGAGAAAATTAAATAAAAGACGAAAGTAAAAAAAATAATATTTAAAAAAGAAGTCCGGAAATATTTTTAAAACGGAAAAGGGCCAAAATTACCCTTGAACTATTCGAAATAGACCAAATATACCCTTCAACTATATTTTGGCTCAAAACTGCCCTTCTCGTCTTACTATTGGATCACTTCTACCCTTCCTTTTAATGGAATAAGATGTGGCATCCAATGTGTAAACGATAATGCCACATGGACGTCCACCTAAGCACACCCACCCCCACCCATTAGAAGATCCAACCTTCCCCATTCGCTTCCACCATCCACTCCACAAACAATTTCTTCGGCAATATTTGGCCCCACCGGACTTCATTTTCTCTGTCAAGATTCGCCTATACCCGCCACGCCCTTCCTCTCCTCCTTCGTTACCACACTCTCAAAATCCCTCTCACTTGGGTCAACCTTTTGTCCAATGTCAATGGTGCTGACTCCTGAGATACCCAACTCTGTACAATAACTGTTTCTTCTTTTTCAAGAGCTCTAATGGACAAGTATTGATTACTTCGACAGAGAATTCAATTGGGTTTGTTAAAATCAAGCAACCTAACATTTACGTGGACAATCATCTCACTGTTTGACTTCCGTTAAATTTCATCGACGCGTTCTAATCGTTGTTGTCAATAGTACATAGGTTTATAGAAATTAGTGGATTGTTGTGTTATCTGTGTCAAATGTCGTTAGATAACCTCGGTAATTTGCTTGATTCTGGCAGCTTTGTGCCTTCTCCAGGCGACAATGGACAGTAATGAACGATTTTGACACCGGTGTTCAATCTCCTGGGCCTTTCAATGGGTGGGGTAGATATGCTTAGGTGGACGTCTATGTGGCATTATAATTTACACATTGGATGCCATATCTTATTCCGTTAAAAGAAGGGTAGAAGTGATCTAATAGTAAGATGGAAAGGGTAGTTTTGAGCCAAAATATAATTGAAGGGTATATTTGGTCTATTTCGAATAGTTGAAGGGTAGTTTTGACCCTTTTCCATTTTTAAAATATCTTTTTATTAGTTTTTTCGACTCTCACATGCCTTCAAGAGAGTGAGCACATTCTCTATGCCATGTTAGCACTTAAGGGTACATTTATATCGCTTTAAAATAGTCCAAGGGGTAATAGGACCCTCGTAAAATATAAGTGTGTAGTTGAGAATCCGGTTATAGGTTGAGGGGGCATTTGTCTATTTTCTCCTCCTATCTATGGTGATGTCCATGGTAAACTACAACTTCGTTATACCCTGTCTAACACTCTAGCTACCTTTTTCAAATACTTCTTCGGCCTACCACTACCTCCTCTAAAACCACCCTTAGCACACCTCTCACATCTCCATGGGGGTATTTGTGCATCTCCTCCTCACATGCTCCAACCATCTTAGCCTCGTTTCCTACAACTTGTCCTCCATAGCGACCACTCCTACCTTGTCTTAGATATCTTCATTGCTAATCTCATTTCTCCTAGTATACCCACACATCAACCACAACATCCTCATTTCCGCAGCTTTCATCTACTGAACGTGAGAGTTCTTGACTGGCCAACACTCCGCACATACAACATAGTTGGTCTAACTACCACTCTGTAGAACTTGCTTTTAATTTTGATGGCACATTTTTATCACACAATACTCTAGATGTGAGCCTCTATTTCATTACCCTGCACCAATATGATGTGTGCATCATCATTAATCTCCCCGTTTCTTGGATAATAGACCCAAGATACTTGAAACTTCGTTTCTTTTGGATGGTTTGTGCATGAAACCTCACTTCCATGCCAACCTTAGGTGTTACGTCACTGAACTTGCATTCCACGTATGTTTTCTTAGTTCTACTCAACCTGAACCCTTCAGACTCCCGGGACTGTCTCCAAACCTCTAGTTTAGCATTTATTCCGGCGCGGTTCTCATCAAGCAGAACGATGTCAATAACATATACCATGAAACCTCACCTTGGATTATTTGTGTTGATTAATCTATCACCAAGGCAAATAAAAATTGGATAAGAGTTGATCCTGGTGCAGCCCCATCACAATTGGAAGTGCTCCGAGTCTCCTCCGATTATCCTTATCCGGGTCTTTAGATTCATCGCACATATCCTTGATCGTCCTACTGTACACCACAAGAGATCTTGAAAATAACACGAAAAGTGATAGAGATGATATCAAAAAAGGGAAGTAATTAATTCAGTAACCTTAATTAAGCTAATCAAGTTAGAAAGTAACAAAAAATGTTACTAATTAGAGGTGTAAAATCATCTTCTGAGTTTTTATTGAGCTAGAGTTGTCGGGATCTTTTTCTTGAATCATATTAGGAGAAAATGTGTAAATGAAAAATAAAACTAGCTATTTGACATATTTCCTTTTCAATCATAGTAAAGAATTAAAAAAATGGTAGTCTGATGCACAAAACATTTCGTGTTAGCAGGGTCCAGGGAAGGACTGCACCCTAAGGGGTGTGGTGTAAACATGCTACCCTGATGCAAGCATTAGTGGTTGCGTCTATGGCTCAAACCCGTGACCTATAGGTCACACTTAGATAACTTTACACTTTAAAGGCTTCCCTTCCGAGTTAACATTATATATGTAAACTAATTAAAAGCATTGTCATTTTCCATTGAACTCTAAGGTTTCAGTCTTCCTTTAAAGAGTTGAAGCGATTGGAGTTCTCTCTTCCATTGAACTCAAAGGTTTCAGCCTCCCTTTAACGAGCTGAATTTATATTGAATAATCCTTTCGAAAAGATCCTAACAATTCACATTATATGAAAATACTAAAATGTGACAATACACGTGACACATAGAGTCATAGTTTGAAAACATTAAATAAACGTGACAATCCACGTTAGAGTACACATGACACAGATTCAAATGTGAGAACATTAAATAAATGTGACATACACGTGACATAGACTCATAATATGAGAGCATTACATTAATGTGACAATACACGTGAAAAAGACTCGTGCACCTACTATAAATTACACAAACGTTCCTCTCAAAATTGCTCAGGCTTATTCAGCCAAAACATTTTTTTTTTAATTGCAATGGAAAAGAGGACCAGCAAGGGTAAGCAAAAGATTGAAATAAAATTAATGGAGGCAGAGGAAGCACGCGCTGCTACTTTCTCGAGAAGGAAAAAAACCTTGTTCGAGAAAGCGGGTGAGCTTTCAACTCTGACTGGGGCAGATGTTGCTGTTCTGCTCATTTCACCTAGTGGAAAACCATATTCCTATGGCTCCACTAGTATAGAAGAAGTAATTGAAAAATATCGTGAATTGAAATCAGTCGATCGTCAACGCGATCATGCTGATGTGGGCAAATCAGGCGATCATGCTGATGTGGGAAAATCAAATGTCTCTGAGGCATTTGATGATCATCTGTCTCTTGCTGTTGGTAAATCAAGCAGTAAATGCCTTACAATATAAGTAGACTACTTAGTGTCAATTCTGTTCTTATTTTCATTCTAAGAATTTCTTGATTTATATTCAGAACTTCCAGCCAATACAACATGCCTGATGGATTGTGAAGCTGCTGATATTTTGCAAGGAATCCAAGAGAACATGGTGGTATTGTCTGATGATCCAGCTATAAAACTACCTGTGTAAGGGAGTGCATGCTTGACTTTCTAACAATTTTCTTGTCAGGAATATATCTACTTTTCTTGTCTCTGTTGGTTCCTTCTTGTGGAAGACAAGTGATGAGAGTTAAGTTGTCTTGGGTTTGACTTTGTTTGCTACCAGTTCATTTGACAGGGGATTGGCATATGCTCAAAGGAACAGGCTTTATGATAATCCCCAGGCTGTTAAACAAATACTCGAGTATCCTTGACCTTTTATTATTTAAAAAAAAAGAGAGAACTTTTGTATGGCTTGTTATAATTGTCTCTTGAAAATTTTCTAGTGCTGGTTTTCACTTAACTCAGATCAGGCCTCTAAAACAGCATGGCGTTTCTGATGGGGAGGTATTGAATTTCGACCTGTTTATACTTTGATCTTTTACATGTGAGGTAATGTTTTCATATTTCATTGTTGTATGGATGCAGCTTTGCATGATTGCCAACTTTCCCTTGGAATCTGTTGATGAAGTGTTTGCTCTTGTTCCCTCATTTAAGGTATGGACTGTACTATTCTGGATATTGATTTTGTTCTAATGACATGCTACACAAAGCTTTGCCAGAGCCAATCTGGCATTTCAAGAGTCCATCCTCCTAAATTTTCAGATTTGACAGATAATAATGAATACATTTGGGTATTGAGGTTGCTTCCAACTGCTGCTATTAAGTGAATTTTAAGTTTGACTAGACATGACCATAAAAGGTATAATTAATTTTTGAAATAACCTTCTATGTTCATACTAACAAAAGATGGGAGGAAGCTAGATTTGTTTCTTAAATTGTTTCCTTCGATGATGAAGATGGTTTATGCTCATTTCTGCACAAAGAGCTAATATATTAGTGGAACGACTACTGCTTTTAGTTTAACTTATCCACAACCCCACGCAAAAAAAAAAAAAAAAGAAGAGGAAAAGGAATTATTGCTTTTGTTTTCAAATCTGTTTCCTGTGTCGAGCTTGTGTAGAATGGTTGCGTCATTGGTTTCACTGCCATTTCTTAGGTGTCGGACATCATTAATTGCTATCTCTTTTGAGGTTCTTGGCAAGTACTGTATGAATGTTGTGCTCTATCTATATCACTTTAATTAATTTGTGTATTTAGCATTGTATTAAAATGTGGTCTGTCGCTGCTGCGAAAAATTGCAGAATAAAAAGAGCAAGCTGAGAGTTCCCCTCGAGAATGTCTTGGCTGAACTAGCCAAACTTAGAAAGGCAGCATAAATGGCTCAAGAGGAGCATTCTATGGTAATGTCATTATTCTAGTTTTGATCTTATATCATTCGAATAAGACTTCCAACTGCACGAAGATGATTTTATTCCAAGGCAATTCACTTACAGCTGTCATTTACGCTAAATGCAGGTACTCGTCCAGAGGGTTCTGCATGTGTTACTGAAGGCCATGTCCAACAGTTGAACAGCCAGCAAGTGTTGTCGTCTTTCTTCTTCTGTCTTCTGTCTTTCTTTTGTCTAGTTATTAGCTAGGATTTTCAGTGTCAACCTGTTAGCTGGCTGATTCCCAAAAGGAAGATGCCCTCTGATTGTCCTACCAAGAAACAAAAACAAAAAATAGTAGGTGTTCCTATGTTCGCGACCCAGCCAGAGGCGGATCCAGAATTTGAAGTTTGTGGGTTTCTATTATGATCTCAAATTAATATGTTCTAGTAGCTGAGTTCAAGTCAAATATTTAGTGAGTTTCGTAGTTAGATTATGCAGAAAAATGGTAACAAAAACTTGAATGTAGCCTTATTCTTGTGCTAATGCAAAAGCTTTCAGTCAGATGATTGAAAGAGTTTAGGCCCTTCACTGTTAATCAGTTTTGTCTTAGTTTATGTTTCTCTGTCCAATTTTCTCAGTTATTTTAGTTTGACAAAAGTATCACATTGCTGATTGAAGATAATTTTGATGGATAAAATGTCACATCTGAATTTAAAACCTGAATAAATAACGTGTAACAAACTAACAACTCAACCAGCTCATAATAATAAGAATATTGTAGATAGAATTCCACCAATTTCTCCCGCTCCTCAAAAAGCCATGAGAGGTCACGATAACGGAGTTGATGCTCCTACATCCAATGGTGCTACATATGTCCTCAACTAATATGGAGTTTTCACATAGAAAAGATTAGTTTTTCTCCAAGTATGGTATGATCGCTAGATATTACTTCGAATAGTTATTTCTAAAATCCGAAGGAAAATAATCTACTTACCCTTGGGATGGAAAACTTCATACGTACAACCACGAGTAATGATAATAACAACAACATTCCCACTGTAATCTCATAAGTGAAGTATGGAAAGCGTGGTGAGTACGCACACCTTACCCCTAGTGAAAGTAGAGAGGTTATTTATGATATGGACACTCAATTCAAATGAAAGCATATCAAAACAAATTTGAAAATGAAATACAATAGTGAAGAAGTCATGCCTTACATTGATAGCGTGTATAACTTAAACTCTTTTCTAAATATAAGTTATAAATGTCTAAACTCTTGAGTATAAATCATCAAAGTTTGGTACATAAGTTGTACACAAAATACTCATAGCTACTTTTTCTTCTGAAATGACTTTTTAACATCACTGAACCTATCCTATGTAGTATACTTTCATGTTTTCACATTAAGAATAACCAAGCATCCCAAAGAAGAATCAATAACACTGATATCCAACTGTTCTGCAGCCTAAAACCTGATGAAGAAGCATAATCACTAACCCCAACAAGAAATCTGCACTCTCCGATCGAAGGATTCAAGAATGTAACCATCCCGAGCCCATCAAAATCACAGCTCCGCGGATTCTGCTTTTGGAGCTGATAGTAACTGTTGAATGCATATGATATATTACCCTTTGCTCCAATTTCGTTACACGATCCTCCATAGTTAAGCGTAGTGCAATCTGCATAACTACAAGCAAGTCTAACGTGGTTGGTTACTTCAGCAAGATCTTTCAAAGGGTTTGCAATACACCACCTATATGGAAGATACTCAACATCTTTTGCATTCTTTAATAGACCATTTCCGAGGTTCAACGGATATTTCGACTGCCCATCGAAGGAGAAAATGCCCCAGTGTCTTTCAAAGTTACCCGGGAGCACACTTTTTGCACCTTCATCGAGAAGACTGAAAAGATAAACATCCATAGGGGGGACTTGTGGCCTAAGAGGAGTTCCTTTGTTACTGAGAACATGATTCACTAGGCCTTGGTTGAAGATCCTTGCAGCTCTAAGATTAGCACCGAGGCCTCCATCGGTAGGCCAACCTACCTCTCCTATAACTATAGGCATCTGACCATATCCGATTTTTGCAAGGGCAGCTATTAAAGTGTCTAAATTTCCATCAAACGCGTTATAGTAGACATTAGGCCCGTCGGTCACAGCATGTGTTGTCCCTTCAAAAAAAGCATAATCTTGAGGGAAGTCTGAGTTTCCATATAGGCTGAGGAATGGATAAATATTTACCACGAATGGTGAACCATTAGAGTTCAGAAGTGAAACCATCTGTGTTATGATCGGAGTCAATTCGGGTCTGAAGGTTCCTTGTGATGGAAGGGAAGACTCATAGGCATCGGCATTGCATGGGACTACCAGCTTTACATTCCTAGCAAGATTTGCTTTGGCCAAAGACTGTAGCAAAGTCGTCATAGCTGGGACAACATATGATTGGTACTGACCAGAATAACTTGTAAGAAAAGGCTCATTACCAACTGCAACATACCTGTGTTGATGTATAGCTGTCATTAGCCAAAGGGAGAGAAAATGAGAAGAAACAAGAGAATGACATGGTATATGCTGGAAATTGGAATCACCAAAAAAAAGAGAAGGAAGAAAGTATTTTTTATAGCTATGAAATTTTCAGACAAGAGATGCTGCAGTGATCAAGTGTAGTTTTCTGCATAAGCGATAAACAACTTAACATGGCATTTGACTACTACTAGGCCACACTCTTTAGTACTCTTTAAAGCTAAAGGTAAATGAAATACCAGCACTGCCTAACATGCTTTGTTATTATTACGGAAACGAGTATTGATCTTTCTCGTTCTCCACCCCTCAGTTTTTTTAACTAGCTATGGAATTGAATTTCGTTCTATCAATTCTGTCACTCTTATCTACGATAGCAGCAAACTCCACTTCTGAAACAAGAAAAAAGATCATATCGGCAACAGCAAGTAAAGTCTGAAATGCCTCAGAAGCAAGCCTCGGCTTAGCTGCATTATCTTCCTACAGATGTCATCCTAGACTCCATTATGACCTGAGGGTGAGTGAACTACCTTAAGCCCCGAAGTAAATTCTCCTTTCTTCCCTCTCGACAGGGAACTTATCTAGAGGAATTCATTTTTCTACTGAAAGTGCTTTTGATAGGGAATAGCCTTGCCTTATCTGAGAAAGGCTATGTCTGTTAGCATAAAAGACTACACAGTAAAGGGCTTAAATTTTGGCTACTTTAATTTCTTTCTTTGGATGATACTAGTGAACGTCATGAGAAAGGAGGTTATAGTAGTACTACTAGTCGTCTACCTCATTTATTATATGGTGATTGTAATCACTAATCTCTTTCAATTTCAAGGTGATGTATCCCCTGTTGCTAATATAAACAGAAATTGTGTTGAGCCAAATTGGGTGATGGAATGTAACAATGTGGCCACAAGATGTTTTTTGAGTGAATCAAAAAATGGATCTTTAACACAATTTTATACCAAAAAGTAACATAACACAAATATCTACCTGGAACTTGAACAGAATATTGCAAGAACTAACACAAAAATATCTTGTAAAAGCTCACTCTAAGAACTTCAAAGACAGAATCCAAGAATTCAGAGACAACAACCACGTATATAACAATTATGGTTCAAATGTTTGAAGAATCAAAGCCCTTCATTTCCTCTAATAGCATAAAAACGGAGGTAAAGACAAGAATCAGCATTACATAGGTAAAACACATAAAGATTGGCAAATACTAGTACAGTAGTACTACGACAAATATGCCCTAGTCCCAAATAAGTTGCGGTCGGCTATAGCCTATATGAATCCTAACTAATCATGTTTAACAAATAAAAAATACACATTGAAATGAAAAGTACTAGAAGGTATTTATGTTTTTAACTGGCATACAAGTTTATACTAGGGCTAAAAGACTCCTAGAAAGCATATGATCTAAGGTAAACCTAGTAACATATCTAAAATACAAATAACAACAACTGTGCCTCAATCTCAAATAAGTTGGGGTCGGCTATATGAATACTAACTATTCCCTTAAACTTGGGTCTAACTCGACCCCAAAAGTTAGCACGAAGATTGCTCTTCCCAATCAATACGGAACTCTAACCCACCTTACCACCCCCATTGGTGACCAGGCCCAACATGAGCATGAACTGGGAGCTCAGACGGGTTTGGACCTGATTCTGAAACTATGTAAAGATATGACACTTCACCTAACTCAACCCCAAGAGAGGAGGATTACCACCCATCCATTTTCCAACCAATGTGGGATTCTAACCCACTCTAACAAAACTCAACTCATGTCAACATATGTAAAACATAATCTCAGCTAATCCTCCTAAGATTAGCAAATATTAGCAACTAAAAGAATCAGAAAGAAGATTTTTTTTAATAAAAAAAGCAGGTGAAATAACAAAGTAATCCATAAAAAGAAAGAGAACTTAGAAGTTACTTGATATTAACACCCCCTTTAACCATATATCTTGAAACATTTTGAGCTACCCACAAATCAGCAGCAGAAGTAGAAGAACTAAGACCAGCCAACATATCATTTGGTATCCCAACCATAACTTCAAGCCCACTCCCCATTAAACCCTTCATCACATCTGGATCTGCATCAAAAAGCTTCACTTTCTGAATCTTGTTTTGTTTAAGAAGATTCACAACAGTAAGAGGTGACATTTTGTGCAAAGATATAGTGCCCCAATTAACCCCAATACCAGATTCCACCTCCATAACACCCCAACATAAGAACAATAACACTGATACAGCTAGAAAACTAAAAAGGGTCTGTTCTTGTTTGGGTAAATGAGTGATTAAAGCCATTTTCTTGAAACCCATGTACCAGCTAAGAAACAATTGTTCATCAACTAGTCTTGGTGAGATTTTTTTAGAGGAATTTACAGAAAGGCAGAATCTCTTCTTCTTTTTACACAAGAAAGATGGATTCTTTGTAATACTTGTCAGCTAATTTGTAGGAATAATATTAAGCAGGAGATTATTGCTGTTAAACAGTGTAAATGTCGGTTTATCTCAGCAGCAGCAGCTGAAAAGCAAACTGTAGTGGCATTGGAGGGGCCAGAAATATTTTTGACTGATTAGTACCAATAGAAATACTATTCCGTTCATTTTTAGTTGTTCACTATTTCAAAAATAGAATTATTTCTTATTGTGGTTTTCATATTTGCCTCGATATCATATTATTGTATAGTTTCTTATTCTTCGATTATTATCATCATCTAGGCTTTGATTATCTATTGTTTTGTTTTCTGAATGTTACATAATGTTATCCATTTTCCTCGTTTAAATTGGTTTGAAATATTTTACTTGAATTGAAGATTTATCATAAACAACTTTCTCTCCACAAGATAATTTGATATGTTATTGACTAGACTGCGTAAATCTTTGGTCTGTCTATCATTGCCCATGTTGTTGTTATTGTTATCTTTCAAATCTTACCAGAACAAATATCGATTAACTTTATATATCAAGATTGAGTTATCTCTTTTGTCACATCCAAAAATAAATATTTTAAACTTTAAATTTCGTAATTTATTATAA
The DNA here is from genome assembly GCA_029582245.1 of Solanum etuberosum. Lineage (NCBI taxonomy): Eukaryota > Viridiplantae > Streptophyta > Magnoliopsida > Solanales > Solanaceae > Solanum > Solanum etuberosum. The sequence goes on from JAJONR010009906.1 coordinate 19,742, forward strand.
AGAAATTTATAAATAGGTAATGTAAAAAAAAAAATTATATTACAAATTAAAACAGTCAAAATACACAAACGTTTGTCTTGTGTAAATTTGGATACAGACAATATGGTACCTTGTCATAAGTCCTGGTGTCCACATTTAAGTTTATCTTTACTTTATCTCGAGTTTTACTTTATCTCGAGTTTGAGTCATAAATATAAAATTATTATATAAAATTATTTTTGATAGAGAACATATTAGGAGTACTTTTTACGTGGGACTTTTCAGTATCAATTCTAATTAATCAAACTCTGTTATGACCTGATTCCGTCGTTAGGAAAAAGTCAATGGGAAAAGAATTGGGACCAGAAAACTTTTGAGTAGTATCTTGGGAATTCCTAGCCTAGTCCAGATTTGGATGAAATTTGTGTCAGTGAGGTCTAGGGAAATCTGGTAATGAATGAGAGATCTAATTATGAATTTGATCACATAAGTAGATAGCTACGACGTTAAGGAACCCGTACGACTTAACAGAACCGAATTCGGGCGAGTAGAACTCCCGAAACTGATCTTAGCGTGAACGGGTAGTTTCTGAGTGTCATGGGTTGAAGGTGTGTTGTGAAATGGGGGTTTGGAACTCTTAATTTAACTCTCTGTCTCCGTGCAAGCTGCCGCGGCGGGGACGCTGTAGCGGGATGAGGTCCGCTGTGGCGGGACAGTCGCGACTTAAGTCGGACATAAACCCCAAAAACATCATTATTCTGCAACATTCGATCTTGAGAGCTAATGAATGACCCAGGGATATTTCTTGAAGGTTTTCCACCTCTTCTAGCACCAAAGGTAAGGTTTTTACTCCCCGAATCCATTTTTCAATCCTTAGAACTTAGTTTCTTGGGTAATTATCGATGGGGGAGGGTTTTGATCTGGGATTTATGGTGGAAGAAGCCCTAAACTGGGTATGGGGATCAAAGATTTGGCCTAGGGTTAATATTATTGATTATAATTCGGGTAATTAGGCTTCGTTTATTGATCCTTGTGTTAATTGATTGTTTGTAAACCAAGAACAAGCGGAAAGAATCCGAAAGGGGAAGAATTAAGTTTCTTAGGGGTTCAAGCTTTGTTCGAGGTAGGTGATGGTTTGATTTCATGTTTGTGTGACGTATGTTAGTATTTGCTTCATTGTAATGCATGCATGTATGCGAATGTTGCACTATTGATCACACCTAATGTAAATGAGTATGAATGAATGATTGTAAGCCATGAATCAACACTTGATTGTATGATTATGAGAATGTACATTGTGATTGTGATTGTGATTGTAGCATGTTGAATGGATCGGGTGTCACGTTCCGACACACTAACTGGGATCGGATGTCACGTACCGACATATATGTTGGAACGGATGTCACGATCCGACACACTAACTGGGATCGGATGTCACGTACCGACATACATATTGGAACGGGTGTCACGATCCGACACACTAACTTGGAACGGGTGTCACGATCCGACACACTAACAGTTTGGGTATGGGTTCCATGAGAGGACCATTGAATTGGGTTCCATGAGAGGACCATTGACTTGTCATATATACTTGTATTGAGAATATGGAATTGTACATTGCTCCTGAAATGATTACTGATATTGTATATGTTCGGTATATGCGTGTTTACTATGTTGTAACTGCTTATATATGTTTCGCTTATTGAAATAGCCGCGTGATCCTACCAGTACACTGTGGTTGTATACTGATACTGCACTTGCTCTTTCTTTGTTGAGTACAGGACATCTTCAGGCGGCTACTGACAGACCTCGCTTAGGAGACTAGTGATCAACATCGGATTCAAGGGTGAACCAGTTCTTTCAGGCTGCCATGGGTCCTCTATTGTTTAGTCCACTCTTTCGGACTTAGACTAGTACTTTAGATAATCCTATGTTTGTTGGGTTGTATCCATTTCTTAGACTTGTTGAACTTTAGAGTTTTGGTACAATGACTTTCAGATTTTATGGGTATTTCCGCATTAGTTGTTAGATGTTAGTTGAACTTTCGGAGTTTATGGGGACTCCGTATTAATTATATAGTTATTTAAACCTGTTTCCGTAGCTTTAAATGTGTAGTACTTGGGTTAAGTTGATTAGTTGGGCTGTAGTTTTGGTTCTCCCACCGGAGGGTTAGTGTGAGTGCCAATCATGACGATCTAGATCGTAACAAACTCCAAATAAATATTGAATATCGAAAGAAATTATTAAAAAAATAACAAGCTATTGATAAATTAAAGCTAGGAGTTGTTAGGTAGTAGTCATCATAGCCATGGTTCAGGTGGTTGATAGTTGGAGTTTCCTTTTCCTTACTTATTTAATTTAGATTGATAAAAAAACACTTTCAGTATTAATTTGATTTAATTATTTAGTATATGATGTTCATTAGTGTGATTAATTCATATTCACATCGTATAAGATTATTAAAGGAAAAATAATGTCAATTAAAAGAATTATTTAAAATTCAAATTTAAAATTTATGATAAAAAACAAAGAGATAACATTCATTTTATTACGGTCCTTTTAACAATGCATTTCGATTCAAATAAGAAAATTACATCTATTTTCACACTTCTTAATAATAAATACTAATGCATACCCAATACTAAGCCATGATAATCAACTTTCACATTCATCTCACCACTTTATTTAATTACTTTATATATGATATTTAAAATTTATTATCTCCTGATATGTGAAATGAAATAATATTATCAATTTAAATTCACATGACATAAAAACATTAAAGAATAAAATGTCCTTTATTGATAAGAGTTATTTGAAATCCTTTACTAAGGAGAAACAATCATATTTATCTCACTACATTTTTTAATAATAACACATATCAAGAATTAAAATTGATCATTGAAACGAAATACCTCGTCCCATAAATTTAGTGGGATGAGACGGGACTAATAAGTTGGTCCCGTCTCGTCCCATTGGACTGCCTTATCGAGAACCGAGATGCATCACTGACTCTCTCACATGGAGCCCAATGAGAGAAGCCTCGTGTTGTATGCTTATATTAATTAATTTTATAAAATGGATGTTTGGTTTGTTTTGTTTTTAAATTACAATTAATCATAACCACTAATTTTCTACTATAATTATAGAAGTAAATGCAAGTTAAAGGGTATAATTTTCTCAAACTATATCCTTGTGTCATTACATTGAACAAAAAACATTCTTTAACTATTCAAAAAATTGCAAGTTACATCCTTTCGTTAACTTTCTGTTAAGAAACTAACCACTTTAACTAGAAGCACACGACTTCCCGATAAATGCAACAATTTTGCCCACTCACTGATCTTCTCTACCAAGTCGTAACTAGTAATCATATTAAAGGGTATAATTTTCATGGTTAGCATAACTGTAGGAATATTAATTAAGGCCTAAAGATTTATAACTTGGGAGTTGTTCAGCTTTATTTTGTCCCTTTTTTTATATATATTTTACTGAGATTGTTATTATGTTGTTAGCTTTCTTATCAATAATCTTATAGATCCAATGCTACTCCGAGTTTGCTTTATTTTCTCATTTTCTAATTGGTACATTACTCCTCCAACAACTTTCCCCAAATTCCCTATACTCTAAACTATTTAAATGAAAACTTTAAACATAAAAATCAGATGTAAACCTTGCACATTTGTCTTCGGATATAAAAAAAATTATGTGATACTTAAGTAGAAGGATTTGAACTCTTAGTGTATGTTTTGGTGCCAGGGGAAATAATTTTAAAAAAAATTATTTTCAATTTTTCATATTTAATTGGCCAAAATTTTTGAAAAATATTTTATATAAGAAAACAAGTTCTTAAAATATGAGGAAAATGACTTCTCTAATAGGCGTAGGAAAAAAAAGCTACACAAATGACATTTCAAATTCATTCACAAGTCCTTCTAGCAAAGAAAATATTTACTCTATGTTTAAGAAGACGGTGAGGGGACAAAATCTCTTTTCATTAGGAGACGGTCGTTAGATTTTTGACAGAAAATTAAGGAGGGATGTAACTTTCAAAATAGTTTAGGAATATTTTTTGTTCACTATAATAATATAAGAATGTAGTTTAAGTTAGAGGTATAGTTAAAGGATATTTTTGATCATTTACTCATAATTATAGTATCAAACTTTTTTTTTTCCTTTAGGACTTTGGGAAATATTTCTGTCCAAAGCTAACGTAAAATATCGTCCATGTGGTATGAAGATAACGTAAAAATAGAGAAACAAACCATCCTTTTTAACTTTTAAAAAAAAATTAAAATCAATCAATCAATAATATTTTTGTTATATACTAATAATGTAAAAAAAAATTACACTATTGGTACAGTTTAATATGTAATAATCAATTAGATACTCAAGTTAAAACCCGACTATGTCAAATATTCGCATTCAAATACTCACATCTTAATACTCATATTGAAATCAAACTAAATTCAAAATTGCATTGGGAAATCGTCCCCATGACCATTGACAAAATTAATAATCATATCAAAGCATCCCACAAGCCACCAACCCCAACTAAAGGAACTCTTAAAAAGAGAAAAGGGGAGGATTAAAGAAATAATTAATGATAGCTTACTTGCTTAATTGTTTAAGCATCAAGGGATTATTATCATACATTTTACACTAATGCACCTTGTTTATTTTTTTAGTTACATATATACAAAGAAACCCGACACCCGACCCGATAAAAAGTGACGAAAAGGCGCAAACCTTAGAAGATCAAGGTTCAAATCTCAGCAGAGACAACCACCGCTAATATGTGGTTTCCTCCTCCCTCCTATTTGTTTCAAGTCTCGATATACATAGTTACCCGATATGTGATATGATGCATCACAAATATTCGATGAAATAATTGAAATGCGCACAAACGTGACCGGACACCACCGTTGTCACGGGTGGACAAAGAGCATGCCAAAGTAGATCATTCAAAAGCTTTTAACTTCTGATGAAATCAGGCTGATTGCTAACAGATCTAACCCAAGACCATTTATGATCTCTGGTATCCACTTTGTTCTTTGCTTTGGCAACTTCATCAACTGGAATATATGCATAGTTCCCATTTATCGGTCCACAAACGAACCCAGTGTATCCTGCCATGACTCCGTGAATGACAGAGTGTGCCAACAACGTGCAGTATGAGTTATCTGTTGCGTTGGGAGGAACTGCGCGTATCATATACGTAGGATCTATGTATTTTATCGTGAACAACTCGTTCGGATGATCCCTGCTCCACCAGTTCTTGAGTTCGGACTTCAGCCACCCTCCAACGTCCAAGAAAACAGGGTTGCCCGACTCGTCCTTCTCTGTTTTCTGGGATTCAGTTCTCGGAATTATATCTTGTCCGGCACCCTCGGCTACTACCAACACCGCGTGCCCCATCTCCTTCAATCGATCTTCGAGAAATTCAAATAGCCCTCCCTTACCTGTTGAGACATAATATGAGTAACTACTTAAAATGCACCTATAGTCTTAAACTAGTTACGCGATTCAACATATTCAGACATAGTATAGTTAACTCCTAAGAAATGTGTTGGTCAGACGATTCAACATACTATTAGAGCAAGAAAAAGATCCTTAGGTTCAGATTCCATCGCCATCTGAAAATTAATATAAATGTGTGCGTATACATATGAGATCATCACACAATTCAACATTATATTCAGAACAGGCAAAAAGATCCTAGGTTCAAATCTTATCACCCCACCAAACAAAAAATATGTATACGTGTACATATGTAAAATGAGACGGTTACACAGTTTTAATATTACCTTCCAAGTAGAAGTCGATCTCGGGAATCAAACAACAATCGACATCACGGCTACTTAATGTTGCATGTAGTGCAATATGACCAGTACTGCGACCCATAAGCTTCACCAGCCCTATCCCATTTACTGCACTCTCTGCTTCTACATGAGCGGCATTAATCGCTTGTTGTGCCATCTCTACTGCAGTTTGGAACCCGAATGATCTGTCGATAATGCCAACATCATTGTCGACTGTCTTTGGGATTCCAACCACTGATATATACAATTTTCGTTGTTTCAATTCCTCGAATATCTCAACTGCTCCACGCATTGTACCGTCTCCTCCTATGATGTAAAGCTGCTCAATAATACAATGCACAAAACACAAATAGTTCCATCACTAGCTACCGATAAATAAAGATAAATATAATGTATCATTCAAATGGAGATACATAATTCTTGAAGACGAACCAACCTTTACTACATACATCAACTAATTAATATATTGTCATGCTTTAGCCATCTAATAAAAAATCAAACAACATATTGTCTATGTTATTCGAACTCTCCAAAAATGTTACTACACTCGTGTCGAACACTCCAAAAATGTACTACTTTAGAAGGATACGACAAGTACCCATCGTATTTTTTGTGGAGTCCGAGCAACATAGTTGCCTAGTATTACTTAAGTAATAAAGTAATAGAACACAAGTACTCAACCACAAAATCTGTTTTCTTGTTTTTCAATTTCATTTGGAGTTGTACACTTGCACTAGATAAATTAAATGAGTTCATTGAATAAATTGCACCAGTGGTCTAGTGGTAGAATAGTACCCTGCCACGGTACAGACCCGGGTTCGATTCCCGGCTGGTGCACAATTTTGATTTTTTAATCACAAAAAAATCACTTCTTTTTTAATCTATAGCTCAAAAGTCACTCGATTATTGATAAAAATCACTCAAATATTGATATTTCAATCACAAAATGGTATTTTTTTTCTTTACTTTATAACTCAAAAATCACGCAATTGTTGATATTTCAATGACGAAAATGTCACTTTCATTTACTTTATAACTCAAAAAACACTCGACGGTTGATATTTCAATCACAAAAGCGTCACTTTTCTTTGCTTTATAACCACAACTCACTCAATTATTGATATTTCAATCACGAAAACATCACTTTTCTTTGATTTATAACTCGAAACTCACTCAATTATTGATATTTCAATCACGAAAACATCACTTTACTTTATAACTCAAAAAACACTCAACTATTGATATTTCAATCACAAAAACGTCACTTTTCTTTCCTTTATAACCACAACTCACTCGATTATTGATATTTCAATAACGAAAACATCACTTTTCTTTGCTTTATACGATTATTGATATTTCAATCACAAAAACATCACTTTTCTTTGCTTTGTAACTCAAAACTCACACAATTATTGATATTTCAATCACGAAAACATTACTTTAACTTTACTTTATAACTCAAAAAACACTCAACTATGATATTTCAATCTCAAAAGGTCATTTTTCTTTGCTTTATAACTCAAAGGTCACTCCTCAACTGTTGATATTTCAATCACAAAAGATCGCTTTTCTTTGCTTTGTAACTCAGATCACTCAACTATTGATATTTTAAATCACAAATTATTTGCTTTATAACTCAAAGATCACCCGACTATTGATATTTCAATCACGAAAACATACTTTACTTTATAACTTAAAAAATACTCAATTACCGATATTTCAATGCCAAAAAGGTATTTTTCTTTGCTTTATAACTCAAACGTCACTCCTCAACTATTGATATTTCAATCACAAAAGATCGCTTTTCTTTGCTTTGTAACTCAGATCACTCAACTATTGATATTTTAAATCACAAATTATTTGCTTTATAACTCAAAGATCACCCGACTATTGATATTTCAATCACGAAAACATACTTTACTTTATAACTTAAAAAATACTCAATTACCGATATTTCAATGCCAAAAAGGTATTTTTCTTTGCTTTATAACTCAAACGTCACTCCTCAACTATTGATATTTCAATCACAAAAGATCGCTTTTCTTTGCTTTGTAACTCAGATCACTCAACTATTGATATTTTAAATCACAAATTATTTGCTTTATAACTCAAAGATCACCCGACTATTGATATTTCAATCACGAAAACATACTTTACTTTATAACTTAAAAAATACTCAATTACCGATATTTCAATGCCAAAAAGGTATTTTTCTTTGCTTTATAACTCAAACGTCACTCCTCAACTATTGATATTTCAATCACA